>CAXKVX010002106.1:0-71057 GCA_964058865.1 Eleocharis quinqueflora | reverse complement strand
ATCATGTTTGTCAAAATAGGTAGCACGTACAAGTTCATGTAAGAAAAAAGAAGAAGAGTATGCATAGAATATTCAGAATTGCAAATTATCAGCATGCTTTCTGTATATAATATTCTGAGTACTTTCAATTAATATTTCAGATATCAAACACACTTTACAATACATAATGGATTTCTTATTAAGACTTGAAAGTTGAAACAAACCTGTTGTTGCTACTAAAGGTTCCATCTCTGTCTTTTTATCTGCGCTCTTGATGATACTCTAGATTTTAAAAATCTTTTGATCAATTTGTGACAATGAAAGTAGTAGTAGTTCTAACGTAGAGTTAATTTCATGATAGACTTGTTTGATATCTGACAATAATATCATTCGAATTAAAACTAAGCACCAAAACTTAACGTAAATAGATATCCATTCCTGGGTATTCATTTTTCTTGGATGCGGTATATATGCTGACATTCAGACATTAAAATTGTATTTGTACTGATTTCGAGTCCCATATGCTAGTAGAGAGGATCCAAAGTTCCAAACAAAATAGAAGGTTCAAGTTGAGAATATTTCGGATAAAGACACTGCAGTAATAAAGAAGCAAGCGCTGGTAATATCAGATTTATTCCTCAAAGCAGACTATGTTTATGGCTAAAGAACGAAATTTTTGAAAGAAACAAAGCCTGAGACAAAAAATGAATTTACCAAATATAAAATGTTCATTGTTACAAAACAAGTTTCATATATCAGGGGAATAGAACACATCACTCCTCAAAATCACTTAAAAAGTATAGGTTTTAATCCAAACCAGGGATAACACCCTCATTTGATAGAAGCCAAGGATGAGTTGCCAACTCACTCTAACTAGACCTTCAATAGATGATCACAACAACCATTGATCCTGAAACGATCACAACAACTCTTTCCCCCTTGTTCTCCATTCATGAACTCTTGCATCGGATGGAAAAATGGCGTGCAGAACTGACTGAGCTTGTTGAGCTGGCCGAAACTGTGTTGCATGTATGTGCTTGTCACTTCCAACCCTGCTACTCTTATAGCACCACCACTGCCAGAATCTGGATAACTGCTCTCTGAATACTGAGTTTCTGAGCTAAGTGATGTAGTCATTGGAGGTGGAAAAGTCAGAGGTATGTTCTGCATCTTTTTATCACTTGTTTTAGTGGGTTTTCCATTATTCAAGTTTTTTGTGTTTATGAAACGACCACCACTGCCTCTGATACGTCGCATTGCATGGAGATGACGTGATTCATGCATATAGGGCTGTAAAATAACTTAATACGTCAGGAAAATAAATACATAAATTTTTAACCTTAAAAATTTATAGCCTTATAGGTGAGAACACAATGATGGCACATAGAGAGTTTGTTATAAGCTCTGTAGAGATTTCATCCACTGAGCTTGGACAATTTCAAATTGATTCTCATCGATGTTACATACAGAGTTTGTTCTAAGAGCCAGCAGCTGGGTTAAAGAAATGAACCAATATAAGCTGAAATTTGAGGTGAAGATTTTCTAAAACTGCCTTTTAATCTCAGTACTGATATATACAACCCAACTAGTACCTACCTCTTTTACCAAACGCCTTAGACTCGCAGAGCAGGTAGGAAAGGGAAAACAATTGCCTAAATAACTGGTTAGAAATCTGAATTAATGACGGGTGATGCCAGCATCATACCGATACATTGCCAGCTACTGCTTAAAATTGTTTATTCAGTTTCATTTATTGAAGTGTTACAATAAGTTATTCATCAATGAAAGAAGAACAGTGTTTATAATCATACCTTTCTGACTTTCCGGACTCTAGTCTCCCTCTCATCCTTAGCGCGCGCGCGACGCCTTCGGAGGATCGCATGAAACTGCTTTGCGTTCACTAACATTGGCCCGTTCATTGTGGAAATTATCTTATATTGTGATTGGCCATCCTAGGTTTGTCAGAAAAGTTGCAAGAGAGGTAAACAGAGTTAGTGCAAATCAGTTGAATAATCTGAACCAACTTAACTAAGCTTGGATTGTGCTTTTGCTAGGTTGTGGAAAGCGAAGTTTTTTTAGCAGAAACCCACTAATAGACTTTAGAATAAGAAAAGATAAATTGATATATACTTTGCCTGGTATCTGTTTTGGTGGAAGAACAAATATCCTCTGCAGAACTTAGTTCTCATTATCTGCAGAATTTTTGATCTGAATTGTCGGATTAAAGATCAACGCGTGACTGTCACTGATGAAGTGCGGTACAAGAGGGTTTTGGTTTTGTTAAATCAGGATTATTGATCTTTAATCTGACGGTTCAAATCGAAAGTTCCGCAAAGAGCAGAGAAATAAATTCCGCAGAGGATTTCGTTTATTTGGTGGAATAAAGATTTAATGACGGAAAATAATTAATATCGACTCTTGAGGTTCCTCTTTTGTTTGCACAATTTGATTTTTTATGTCTAAACGTTGTAGAATTTTTCTTTTGTTGTTTTGCATTTGATAACATTTCATTCTATTTTCAGTATAATAACAACTCCAGATACTAAACAATTCATAATGACTTTAATTTTTCTCAAATAAAATACAATTGAAGAACTGACCATTGATCTTGTGTTGCTGATTGAATACAAATTGTAGTGCTGATCAGAGTTCAAATAGTTGGAGAAAGCCTACACAAACATTAGTTCTAGTTATAAATATTCATCATGTCAATGCAAGGATTATCTTTGAATTCTTAACTTCTTTCGCCAACTTAATTAGTTAACACACACACACACAAACACAGAAACAAATAAATGTCATCAAAACATGATCAATAAGCCAGTATACATATCTCTTGTTCTTTTGAAATTAATATATATACACCTCATAAATATGTTTTTGGAAAAATGTTTCAAAAAAGTATATTGTTAAATTCTTTATATATAAAAAGATTTTAAGGGATGATAATTAGATAAACAGAAACGTTACTATATTTATACACAAAAATACATAAGAGAAACAATGGGAACAATACCGAAGTCTGGTTCAGCCCCAATTGAAAACAACCTTCATCCGAAACCAGCCTTTGTTGAGAGATGACAGAAGTTTGTGTAGAAGTTTGTGTGAAATCTAATCTTCTATGCTTGTCAAAATTATCTGAAATAAAAAAGAATTTAAATACTTTTGAAGCAATCAGTATTAGCAATTTACTAACTACCTGAAAGTAATACGTACAGTCATATATATAATGTCTCTTTTTGAAAAAGATGGGGTTATGGCCAATCAAATTTAATTATTCTTCCAGCCGGGTTTCGAACCCACAACCTCCTACACAGAGGCCGTTGCTCTTAGGCTAAACGCATGTTCTTCAGTCATATATAATGTTCAAGAAAAGAATGAAAAAGGCCACAGTGAAAGATAAAGTTCTTTTCCTGAATAGTCATATTACTAAAAATTACAATGTTATTTTTGTATTGAAAATGAACTGGTACTGTGCTATAGCATGCTTACCTAAGTTAGCTCCATGTTTTGTTATTTATTTAATGCCATCCACTGGGTACATAAATTCTAACTGAAACCACACAACAAATAAAGAATTTGCATTCGGTGGGATATCGGTTTCAGTAGGGTAAGCAAAACTATCTTGTCTCCTCAGTCGAATTTGCTATCCGCACAGTAATTGCTACAACATGTTTTACTGCTCACAACCCATTTCGTTTTCCGGAAGGGTTGACCCTTCCGGGAGATACGGATCCACAAATAAAAGGGTGGAGACACAATGCAACTATAAAGAAAAGAACTGTACTACTCAGGGGTGGATCCATTCACGGGCAAGCCGAACAAATGCAAAATTTAGTGTATTTTTAGTTATTTTTGTAGTGAAAAATAAACTTTTAACGATATTTTAGTGGGCTTTAGTGAATTTGTGTCTGGACTTGATCTCAACTTCAGTGTCTGAATTTAGTTGTATCCGAGCTTAATTGGACTCTAAATCCGTCCCTAGTACTACTACATGTCTACATACAAGCCCGTGCAAAAGTAAGATACTCTTGAAAATAACATGGTGAAATTGAATTCAGAACTTCAATTTGTACTGACAAAGAACTTTGTACTAATGGTTAGGAAGTCAGGAGAAACGACGACCCTCTTTCGTACTGCTACGAGTTAACTGTTAACACTTCTAAAATTTGAAAAAAATGAGCCAAGTTTTTACATTGAGCATGTTCCATATAAATAGTCAAACTATTTATGTATGAAACTGAGAGTTTAAAGTTCATAAAAGAAGATACAAAAGCAAAACAATAGTAGTAGGTGGTGTCATTATATTGTCTTATATAAACAATAAACAATTAAACTATTTTATATGAAATTGAGCCAATTGTTATACAAGAGAAGTGCTTTTTGAGAATGGATTTCTATTATTGCTACATTGTCCTATTTTTTTGCTGAATTTGACTGAGAAGATAAAATATTTTTGCTGACAGTTTCGAACCGAATGTCCCTCCAATGCAAATTCTATATCAATATCGTCAAAAATTATCTGGGGATTTTTGCTGAATTTGACTGAGAAGATACAAAAATAAACAATATAGTATTAATTAGGTGTACGTGCTCGTCATGTATGCTTTTAGCAGCAGGTAATTATTAAAGAAGACATAATTAGAATTAATTCTCAGTTTATTCGAACTAAAAATGGAAACAATTAAGGCGACAACATCAAAGTCGATCTCTATATTATATTATTATGCACGGTAAATACTAAAAGAAGAATTGTACTAACTGTTGGCCTTCAAAATCGTACTAGAAATATAATTTGAATCGTTTACACTCGAAATACGAATATTTTCACACTAGCCTAAATCTCTCTCTATATAGTACCTCTATTTAAAAGAACGCTAGCTGCAACTACATTAGAATTCTTGCTGAAAGAATCTTAATTATTGCCTCTTTAAGAAAAAGAACCTTACCTGAGAAAATTCTTCTTCTATCTTCTATGCCATTGTAGCTATTTCCAAACTGAAGCAAAAATTGGTTTTGATCATCTCCATTGTTAGTTCTCTCCCTATATAACAAGCCATTATTACTTTGTTCGGAGCCAATATTCCACCACGCCATTGATTAAACCCTATATATAGAGCTTGTCAGAGGTTTCTTTGAGATATATATCTTCAAGTAGGATTGAAGAACTGATCTCCAACTGGCTACAACTTATAGAGATAGAGCTGCAAAAAAAAGAAACAGACAGAACCCAAGAACAGTATGTTATGGTACGTGTATGTAAGCTTTTTCTCTTTCTTTCTTTACAAAAGTAGAAAGGATGTGACTAATCTAATAAAATAGAAAAGATTTCAAGAAAAGAATACGGACTTTATTGAAAAAGTGACAAGTCTAAATGTCTAAATTATATGATAAACAGTGAAAAGAGATATACTGCCAATTAATGTAATTAGCTAATTAACTAGCATTTTGCCTACAACTTCAAAATAATAATAATAATAAGCTTAACTCGCAAGCTAGCTTAAAATTGCTTCAGGTTATTCATTTATCCATACAATTTGGCTATAACTTTTGCGTCAGGTAATTAATTAAAGTTAGTTTATTCAATCACTAGGACATACAGACCTATGTTTGCAGGATCTATAACAAGTTACAAAGAAATCTTAGAGCTCTGAGGAAAAAGAAGAAACCTTCAAGAGACCTCTGGTTATTGTCTTCTAACAAGTACTTTGAGAGAGAACAGAGACAGAGACAGACAGAGACAGAAACAGGGAAGGACGCTGTGATGAAAAATGACAGCAAGTACTTAATTTGAGAGAGAAAGAGAGAAGGAAGGGAGAGAGAGAGACAAAGCGCACATATACACACTTATATTACATTGGAAGCTACCAATATCTGATGAGCCATATCTGACAAAGAGAGAGGAACCGTGTGGATGCAAGAGAAATCATGAACTGCACCGAATTTGTGCACCAAATTCACAGGATTACTATTAAATTTATCAATATTCAGAGTTCATTTGCCTCCATTGACCTCGTAAATTTTGCAGTGATAATTAATTTAGTTAAAATAATGAATACTCATGAATAAAATAATGGCAATGATATTACAAAATAACTTGTAAGATTTTTCCCTTCTAATTTAATAGAAAGTATTAGTGATTCCTTATTTTAGTTTGAAATATATTTTCTAAGCCATGGATTTTTTTTATTACAATAGAATAAGTTGGCACTTTGAAAGTATTTCAAAATTTATTTTTATAACATATAATATACAAGGCCACAAGGGAGTCTAGTACATGAAATTCTAATTTGTAAAATGCATGCATCATACTAGCTAGTGCAAAACAAAAACAAAAATTATACTCTTAATAGCTTTCAGTATTTTTCAGATATATAGGAAGAAAATAATTCATTTCAAGTATTATATATTATCCAAACTAGCTTGCTTAGTATTTATTTTACAAAAAAATTATACAACATTCATATATATTTATTATATAGACTATAGTTAATATTGACCAGTCGAAATTAAACTTATAAACTTAATTAAAACTCAATTAAAAATGCAACACAACTTGCATTTTCATCATTAAATGAAAAAAACATAAAAATTTTACATAAAACTACATATATATTTTTTACTCATAATAAGCCTGACTTCAAAAGTGCATATATATATATATATGCATCGTCAAAGGGATGAGTCCGGGTGTGTAAGTTGGGTTTCCATAACATACTTTGTAGTACAAAATTCGTACTGACTTCGTCAATATAACAGACCAATGGATTGAGGTCTTCGTGCATTTCATAAAAAGGCTTTTATTAAGTTTCCCAACAGATAATAATGGCATTACCTTCTTTTTTTTTTTTTGATTTGAGGCATTACCTTCACTTGCACAGGCTTGCAGAGTTGCAGCTTCGCTTCTTACTACATGATCATTTGTTGTTCTTATTCATAAATTATATACATGTCTTAATTAAACTGAGAAGCTTCAGCACTGCGGTTAAGGCATACATGCAGCTTGACAATTGAACAGTTATATCAATACCTTTGTTTTATTCTTCTCAAAAAAAAAAAAAACTTTGTTTTAGCTAGTACTTCCTTGGTATTGTCCTATCAGCTTTCTGCATCTGAAAACCATTTCCCTGTCATGTAGGTTCCATTTCTACATCCCTTTTTTTTTTTGTGATGAACAGTTTTGCAACATGTGATTCAAGGCTCAAGCCCATTGAAAATTTAATTGTATAACTCTGATGTAGTTATGTGGTAGTGTTATGCATGATAACCTAAATTCAAAATAATTCTATCAGTTTTCGAAATTTAAGAACTTGATTTTCTATCTTTTATTCATAAAAAAAGAAAATCCACTGATCAATTTCATTGTAAAATTTGGACTATAAACAATAACATACTTTTAATTTCCTATTTAAATAAATCATGACACATTTCAGGAGTTTTAGCAAGTACCTCTTAAATTTTCAGGTTTGTATTTGTATAGGATTTAGGATCTGATGTTGAGAAATTCATTATTTTGGGGCATCTTCATTTTGAAATAACTGTTTTCTTGAAATTATATAAAACGAACGAAAATATACAAGAAATTTAATTGCTTGACTCGTCAACCTGATAAAAAAACAACAACTTAATTAGTATGTCTTATTGAAACGGATTTGATAAATTTTTAAGTTAGAAGTTTGAAAAAACCTTCTTAATGGTGGGCGTAACACATCTCCAGCTATATATATTACTGGTACATTTAGGTGATATTTGACTGGTACAAAGAAAAAAATATATACAATAATGGTACATACGCTTAAATCTTATGTAGTTCTGGTATTTTTCTTGTTGGAAAATTGTTGGAGGTTATTAATTGATTATTTACAAGTTTGTCTGAAAGGAGCTTGTTAATTAAAAATTAAAACTTCTGAGGTGAAATAAGTATTGTCAATCCTTGCACCCTTTTGGAGCAATCATGATAATGAAATATTGTGAAATATGGCACAATTATTCCAAGCAGAACTATTCTTTGTAGCTGAACATAATACCTAGATTTTGGCAGAATTAATAACCATGCAAAACATCTATATATGTTCATGCGAACAACAGAATTAATGAAAATTATTTGTTTAAACATGATTACCAGTACTGTACCACAGACGAGGGGAAAACAAAATGCTGAATCATCAAGTGATCAAACGGGAGAAATTTGGTGGTCACTTGTTTATTTACAACTAAAATTTAATTAAGTGGTTAGTAGTGTGATTTGTAAAAGACAAGTGGCTCCTTTTTGAAGGTGAATATATAATGTCAAGTGGAGGCGATAAGATCAAGAAATAGTAGAATTATAACGGCCTGTGGTATGTCATGGCATAAGTGATCGATATCTATCTGTTTTCTTTCTGCTTTTTTGTCTTTGCAAGTAGTAGATGGGAATTTTTATTAAATTTTTTATTAAAAATATTTACAGTTGTAAAATTTAAGATAAACTAAGCAAACAAAATAGAAAATATACACCAAATAAACCCATATACTACACGATAAAATGAAATCCAGTATCTGGCCCAGGCACCTTGCTTTGTTCCTTACTTCTTCGTCTCAAACGACGAGCAATAATAGGTGTTGGAAATTGAGTATGAAAATGAGTGTTCTACATGAATTAATGTCACAGCGTTTGAATCACATTCTTTGATTGCACTCTTTCATATAAGTTGCTTGTCAGCGGCCGAGCCAATGCATCAGGAGATGTAGCTGAATCCTCTTGCAATTTTTTTTTAAAAACGATTATATATTTGAAGTTTTTTTTTTTCTAAAAATGATTATGTATTTGAAATTTTTTTATACGGTTGACCATATAAGATAATTTTTTTATGATAAACATCATTTCGATCCTCTTGAAAAAAAATTGTAAATCTTGAATCCGACGAAAATTCTGAATCGGCCCGTATTTTTTTTTTGATGAAAAGATGAAAAGTCAAGCCCCCAAATTTTATTTATAGCGATCACAAAATGTGATCTTGAAGTACAGTGCTTATTTACAATGTATCAAAAGGACCTAAAAACAAAAAAAAGTGTTATAGTGAAAACTAAAATTGAAAATGATGTATTTTGAAATATGACTTGTCAAGAAACTCTCCAGCAGATCTATGTACCAGTGTTGTACCAGCTTCTGCTTTCCTGCATAATTTCTCTACTCGTTTGAACGATGTTCTGTTCTGTCTCAGAGAATGTTCTTCTACATCTCTCTCTCCATATTACAAAGTATGTTGTGAGCTCTAGTTTGCTATTTGCCATGTCTTCCTGCTGCGATGTTATCAATTGGTGCGAATTTTGGGCAGTGTATTTGTGGCTAACCTTTCTTGATGATGTGAGTATGTCCTTGACATACAATCTGACACTGACTGCATATCTGCATTGATGGAATAAATGCCCTGCACTTTCTTGGTCCTGTCTGCACATACAACATATGTTGACCAGCTGCCATCCCCTTTTATTTAAATTGTCAATCGTTGTAAGTTTATCTTTTAGCATGGTCCAGCCAAATATCATCACTCTTTGGGGAGCTCCAATTTTCAATATCCTCCTTATTGCATCTTGGGGAGATGGTGCTTCTGTCAAAAATGTGTATATCGATTTTGCAGAGAATTGCCCCGGCGTCCTCACCCACTTTATTGTATCCATCCTTTGTTGTGTCTGTGCTTGCTGTAGAACTTGCAGAATTAAGGCCTTTTGCTGTTGTACCATGGGTTCCATTGGCAGCGCTTCCGCTTGGATCAGTGTTCTATCGATGTATTGTTGCACTGAAGCATTTTTGTGTCGTGTGACATCATACAATTATGGGTATACATATTTGAGAGGTTGGTGATGCCAGTTGTCATGCCAAAACTGCACCGTCGAACATGTGCCTATTTCGAATTGGGTAGAGCATTCCATTATCGGGGCAATTGTCGCTAGTTGCTTCCAAAATGGTGACCCTTTTTTATTATCCCACGGCCTTTGACTAGGCTGCTGCATTGGTGTTATGTCTTTCCACCATGCCTCCTACTCCTTATGCCAAAGCCAGCACCATTTTAGCAGTAGGGATGTGTTTGTCAATTTCAAATCCCTGATACCAAGCCCTCTTATGACCTTTGGCTTGGTTGCTAGTTTCCAACTGACCATATTAAGTCCTGCATTTGTGCCCAGATTTCTTTTATGCCCATGCCATAGGAAGTTTCTGCGAATTTGGTCCAATTTCTTGAGTGCCCATTTTGGAACTCTAAATACAACCATGAAGTATTGTGGGAGCGCTGATAGTACAAAATTTACCATAATGACCCTACCACCTATTGATAAAAGGGCAGCCTTCCAGCCAGCGAGCTTGTGTTGCATTTTCTATATCAATAGCTGGTAGTTGGATCGTGTAAGTCTTCTGTCAGAAAGTAGGAGACCAAGGTACTTCACTGGGAAACGTGTAGCTTTGCAAGCCAGCACTCCAGCTAGTTGGTTTGTGACAGCTGCAGGTGTTGTCGTTATTGCTAACTCTGATTTTTGTAGGTTTACTTGCAGTCCCGATGCTCTTCCAAAGAGTTTCAATGTAAGCTTGAGCTTGCTGATTTGCTGTTGTGTTGGCTTGATGAAGATTAGGGTATCATCTGCATAGAGTAAGCTGGATTTGTATCCTTGGAAGCATGGTGATAGGAACTGTGTTTCATTTAGCCTGGTCAACCATGTAACAAGGCAATCTATTGCAATGTTGAATAGATAGGGTGACATGGGGATCACCCTATCTAATCCCTCGCCTAAGTTCAATGCTCTTACCTGCTACACCATTTAGTATAACTCTGGATCGGCCATTGAGAATCTTGTGTTTCACCACTTCTATCCATTCATCTTGGAAACCCCTAGCTTGAAGGCACTTGCATAGAAAACTCCAATCTAGCGTATCAAACGTTTTGTATATGCCTGCTTTGAAGAGTGCCAGTTTTTTATTTTGCCTGGTTGCAAAGTGTATGAGTTCTTGGGCATATACCAAACCCTGGCAATATACTTCTACCCTTCAGAAAACCAGTTTGGTTAGGAGCTAGGATCCTCTGCAGTAGGGGCTGCAGCCTATACGCCATTATTTTAGAGTAAAGCTTTTGTACCGCGTTTACCAAGTTGATTGGCCTGAAATCGTTTGTCGTGCATGCTTGCTTGATCTTTGGTACTAGCACAATGTATGAGTCATTGAGAAATGCAAGTGATGCACTTTGGCTTTGGTTTACCGTGTTGTACACTAGTAAGAGGTCTGGCAGTATCAATGGCATGAAAGTTTTGTAAAACTCTGCTGTGATCCCGTCTGGGCCCGGTGACTTACCATATTTCCATGTGACAATTGCCTTTTTGAGCTCTTCTTCCGTTATATGTTGCAGTAGTGATGTGGCATCTGGCAGCTCAATTGTATTATGCGCGTATAATTGTACCAAATCAAGGTGTACATCTCTGGTCTGGTTTGTGCCAATGAGGTTGCAAAAGTGATCGAAGAAAGTTTTGGCTTTTAATGAGTGTTTAGTGAGTTGCTGGCTCCCACATTGTACCATTGGTATGAGGTTACTTTGCTTTTGCTGTGTTGCCATTGAGTGAAAGAACCTTGTGTTTTTGTGTCCCTCCTTTACCCATTGTCTTTTGGATCTTTGTTTCCATTTTATTTCTCTCAGTTTTTCAACTGCTTGCAACCTATCTGTGATAAGCTGCCTCGTAAGTTTTTCTAATGCATTCAATGAGCGTCTTTCCTCCTGCTTGTTGAGCCACAATAGTACCATATCACATAATCTTCTTTGGTCGTCTATATTGCCCACTCTCTGTAAGTGCCAATTTTTGCTAGCCCTTCTTATTTGAGTCAACTTGTTACCTAATTCTTATGGCATGTTGGCCGTGCAGGTTGATGTCCATGTCTGCTGGACCAATTGGTGGTATTCAGGGAATTTGAGCCAGTAATTTTCAAATCGAAATGTGTTTGGCAAAGGGAATTTTGTACCAATTTTGCACTGCAATGGGCAGTGGTCAGACACGTCAGATTGTAATGCCCATTGTGTTGTGTTTGGAAATTTGGCATTCCAGTCAGCTGATATAAAGAAGCGATCTAGCCTTGAGAAAGTCGGGCTATCTCTTGCACTTGACCACGTGTACTGCCTGCCATTTAAGGGTAGGTCAATCAGTTCCAAGGCATTTATCAAGGTGATGAAGCCTCTATATGGACCTCTAACTCTGTTGGATCGATTCGTGTGGCATATGGTTTGGTTGAAATCTCCGAGGATCATCCATGGGGTGTCATCAATTGGTTTATGATCCTACATCTGACTGAAAAATTGTCTTCTATTATTGCTTGAAGCTGGACCATATACACCCGTCACCTTGCAATTGGAATTGTCAAAATTGACCCTAAGCATCACCGAAATGCAGTGATCATATGCTTGTGCAGAGAGTAGTGTGAATTTTGCTTCATTTCATGCTAAAATAATGCCTCCTGATCTGCCATTTGCGAGTATTGTCTCATGCTTTGTCAGGTTTCTGCCCATTATTTGCCTTAAAATATGTGGATTTACTGCAGACAATTTTGTTTCTTGGATGCAAGCCAAGTCAGCTTTGTTTTGCTCAAGAAGAGACCTAACTCTGCATCTTTTGTGTGTATCATTTATTCCGCGCACATTCCATGAAATAAAATTCAAGCTTCTGGATAAATTCATAGATAAATTGATAAAACAAAGATCCTGACACAGCTAGTAATTGAAACAACAATAAAGATAAAACAGATCCTTGAATCTGCAAGCTCCCATCTGGCCTTGGCAATCCTTGGTCCTCACAGTGGCAGATCAAACCCTGGGACATACATCAAAGGTACATGGTCCCTAATTGTCGTCCGTGGCGAGGTTTCATCAGATTGTTGTTCTTGCGACCGCAATACACTTGCAGATTTCACTATTTTAGCCCAAACAATATTTCTAACTTTACATTTACACTAGTATTAGTTTAATTAATCATAATCGGACCATCAATAATTATAATTAATTCACATTAAATTTCATATGTATTTGTATCCAAAATCTTAGCGAAGTACGTATTATGTTCTTATATAAGTTAATCACATTTATGACATATCTTATATTACTCTTCGTAATATTAGTGACAATATGTGATATATTAATCATATAACACACAGTCCAAACTTTATTTATTTGATTTGACGTCTCAATTTCAACAATCTTCCATATGGACAAGTGTAATCTTTTTTATTACATATATGTGTGAATCTGCAGATTACTTTAACCTCTCTGTCTTTCTTTTCGTACTTCTTAAACAATTCGGTCCATCAGTTGTACCAATGAGAGACTTAAGCGATGTTGCCACATTTTCTTCGTGTTTATCTCGACTTAAATCATAGTGTCGAATACAGTTGGATGACATGAATTAGATTCTGGACATATAGTTCAGAAATTACACGAGAGTGTGATCATATGTGCCTATTTTTAAATGATTCATCTTTATTCTTTACTTTAGTGAGGTCAAAATTTTAAAGAGACAAAACAATGAGATTCAAAATGTAACTTGCATATATCATAACTTGTTTCAAATTACATATAACAAATATTTTCCCAAAATCAGACTCCCACATTTTTCACAAACTATGTGAATATGAAATTTGTACTTTTATATGTTCTATCTTTAACTCATTGTTTCACGCTCTCTCTTTTATACTACTAGAAAACTTATATAAAAATATTTTAGCATTATCAAGTTTCTAGTAGTATCATGCATGACTCATTTATTGTCACATATAACTTGAATGATATCTATACTAAGTTTATTATATACAGTAAGGTGACATCTTTATGAAATCATGCATGGCTCATCTTTATGAACATTATTCTTTTATTTGCTGTAAATTCTTTAAGATCTCTTATCTGCATTCAGAAAGATATTATTCTAAATATTTTTATTCTAAGTATTTTCTTGATTATGTCGGCATATAACACAATATCTTTATGTGTATATATCAACATGTTTTTATGTCTATAAGGCACATAAATACTTAGACTTTACTGCTTTTAAATAGATCACGAGCATTTAATTATCTTAATCTTTATTCTTTATTCACTAAGACATATCTTATTTCTATTTTCCTCCTACGGAATCTGAATAATATGATTTATCAAATTGACTCTAGAATCAAATGAGATCACAATTTGATAATATTTTATTGAGACCCTTAACTGCATAAATATTATTTTCTTTGTGCAACCTATAAACTTAATAAAAAATGCTTAAGTTGCATCTTATAGATTGTTTCGTTTGTATTACTATTTCAGAAATAATCATCCTTAATATCTATTTAAAACTCTAAATACGGTGCCATTAATTCTTTTAAAGAATCTTTAAGGAAAAAAATTCTTTTAATTCAAATATTATATATGAAAAACTTTTACTGACGAAATTTAACTTTATATTTCTCAAAATTATCATTCTGATTTCGTATTATTTCAAATTTTCATTTGTATCAAAACATGTTTAATACTTTAAGATAATGAAAAAAAATATTTAATCTGTCATTACCAGTAAGTAATTTTAGCTTTCTGCATATAAAATTCTGTAGTAGTATACATATCGTGATACCAACGTCAGTTCTGACTTCTGAGCATCAAGATTCTGGAGAAGATTTCAATTGAGCAGCGCTAGTTCTTAGGACCATGTGTTTGACTCCGAATTATCTTATCGCAAACCAGATCCAGTGAGCACTAGTGGTGCAGCAACCAGAAGGATAAGTTGTGGTCTGAAGAAGTTTTGCCTTCGTAATTTAAGTTCTGTCAAGGATTTGAAACTCTGAATCCATGTAGCTTCTTATTATGTCTCAGCTCTGAACATGAAATGCACTATCAATTTATGTGTCGATCGATGGGGGGCCACAGACGATAGATATATATATCCTTGACTTGTTACACTACGATCTAGATCCGTGTATGAAGCGTTATGTCAGCCGGATCGAGATCAAGTCTAGTTAAGTACGGACATAATTAAGTTCGGACACTGAGCTTGAGATCAAGTCCGAACACAAATACACTAAAATTCACTAATAATAGTTTAAGTTTCTCGTTTTCAACACAGTTATTACAACACAACTGAAAAAGTCCATTTTTCACTAAAAATGACAAAAAAGTACACAAAATTTTACGTTTTTTGAAAATCAAGTTCAGACACTTACCGGACTTGTCCTAAAATGAATCCGCCATTGTTTGGTTGCGTACAATAGACAATTTGGGTTGACTTTGTTTTGTTTCATATGTGTCGTGTACCGCTTGGCTTGACTTGATTTTGATCTATGACATACACGCGACGATTTGACTTCGAATTGTTTTGGTATTTATCGTGTATCGAACAACTTGGTTTGACTTGGTTAGTTATGTAACGTGCATCGGACAATTTTACTTTGATTTATTTTGGTACTTGTCGTGTACTGAAAAGGTTAGTAACTCATAGTTTTGTTTGAAACATACATCAGACAATTTGATTTTGATTTTGTTTTGATAATTTTTCATGAATGTATCGAACAACTTGGTTTGGGACGTACTTCAGATGATTTGTTTGGTTTGTTTTGATTTGTATTGTGTATCGAATGACTTGACTTGATTTGTTTTGTTTTGGCCTGTAGCATTCATTCACCAAACGGTTTGCTCTGATTTATTTTGAATTTGATTTAACTTAAATTCAGTCTCCTATTGAAGTATATTTGAAGGTCTCTGCCTTCCATTTGAAGACCATTCGACCGTGGAAGATTTATTTATGGGTAAGTCAAGGCACATGCTCGAGCTTGATTTTCAACATATTGTGAATTTCAGTCATTTTTCTTGTAATTTTTTTTGTATTGTGCACGAACTTAATATTGAAATTAGATTTTTGTGTTCGAAATTCCAACCTTCTCTGAATCCGCCACTGTCGTTCAGAAGACTTGTATTTGAGATCGAGACTTGTAATTTCACAAATTTTGGAAAATTTAATGACCAATGATAAATGTTTCGATGATTTAGTATACTTAATTTCACTTTTAAAAGTAAATCACACGTCAATAGGCAGTCTCTTGCTATATGGTGTGCAGTAATGTTGGAAATTCATTTAGGGCTGTCAATGAGTAAAATACGGGTCGGGGGAGATATTTTCGTATTTGTACTCATTTTAAATTAATCTTACTCTTATTCTATATATCTTTATCCTTTAAAATTTGACTTAGTCGTATCCTATCTTTATCCGTATCAGATACTTGCTGCACCCGTATCTGATACGATTCGCATGAGATACTTCACGTGGTAATTATAATGCATTTTTTAGTTGTTTCTTTCTCACATTGTCATAAGGTTGAAGCCACTTTCCATCAAAAGATATATTATCACCGCATTGTATTCTCTCTTGTGTATAATAATAATTTTTATTATATATATTCACTTATATTGTTTTTAAAAAAAATAAGTGGGTAAACAACCCACCACTTCATTTTTCATAGAAAAATGAAGTTACAAAGTTCGAACAAAATAATCCTCCACAAATAGACCATCACTGGTACCACCCTATCGATTGGTACCGGTGCCCCCATATCATCTAATGTCATAACTCACATGATAATTGACACTCAAAGTCACCCTTATTACAAATTTGAATGCATCGTAACTAAAAGAACCATACAAAACACTACACGGTGTCCCCTTACATATCCATCTGCTAAAAAACAAACTGAGAAGTTCAAATACTAACAAGGGCATCATCTTGAGTAGTGTAATGCCCATCAGCAGCTGTAATCATCATCCCATCCTCCTCTCTTTCATCTCCATCTGAAAATTTCCTTGTCCCAGCTAAAAGCTTTGTTGCTCCCTCTCCCCATAATTTTAGCTCTGCCACTTGCTTCCACTGCTTGAATTGATTCCTCAAACTAATGTCCCATTTCACTGCCCAATATTCCAGCAAAGTCAAAATCTTAGAGCACATGAAAGTGTGAGATAATGATTTAGTGTTTTATAAACAACATCTATTTCTCTCACAACAACTTATCCAAAAAGTAGGTGTGCATAGGTGTATGAACAAACTATGGTCTCTATTATCTAGTAACCACAAGATTGAATTCAAATCTTCCATAATTTCGGGTACGTAATGAATTTTGGATGTTGATAATAACCAACTTCAAACTTTGGCAGTCTATCTACTATTGATAAAGAGGTAATCAAAGGACTTAATGTTATCACAAAATACGCAACTAATATCATCTACCCAACCTTTTAACCTCAAGTGAGTTCTAACTAACCGTTTTTTTTCTTCTGAATACCTATAGAAATATTTGAATTTTCAAAAGAACCTTTATTGACCAAATCATTATATCAGTTTTATCTACAATCCCTCTGTATGACATCCAACAATATAATTCTTTGTTTTTAAACTTTTGATTACCAGTTTCTTGCCAACCAATTTTATCTTTTACCTCAGGGTCTAGACATACATTAGAGGTTTGGAAATACAATTCACTCAATTGACTTCTTTGGACATTGGATAGTTGTCTCCTAAAAGTTATTTGTAAACTGCCATTTTGCAAAACCTCAGTCACATTGGCCTTTTGATTAAATACAAATATTAAATAGCATAATATATTGCAATTTCAAAGGGACTTTATCCAACCAAATATCTTGCCAAAATAAGGTGTTACACCCATTACCAACTGTCATTTTTTTTTGTTAATTTGAATTATATGCTCATATTTCTTCAAAGTCCTCCAAAAGGGGACCATTTCTGAATATTAATTGATTTGTCATATTTGATTGCCAAAATCTCTTTCCACCATTCATAGCAAGATGGATCATTTAGTCTCCATAACCACCTACATAATAGTGATACATTAATGTCTCTCAAATTTACCACATCCAACCCACCTTGACAAATATCAGTCCATTGTACCAGATGAAATTTCTTCCTCTTCCCATTAACCCATATAAATGAGCTCCTTGATTGATCTATTTTTTTTCTAATTTTAGCAGGAAGTTCATGGAAGCTCATCATGTAGTTTGGTAGTGCTAAAAGCACACAATTAATAAGTGTAATTTTCCCCCATATGAAAGGAAATTACCCTTCCAACCTTGCAGTTTAATTTGAATTCTATTTAGAACATTTTCCCAATCTTTCAACTTGGGTTTTCTCCAATGAATTGGAATGCCCAGATACACTAGGGGCCACTTAGCTACCTTGCATCCAAATATTTGTGCCAATTGCTCAATCTGTTGATCATCTAAATTGATGGGAAAAGCTTCACATTTGGAGAAATTAACTTTCATACATGATACTGCTTCAAACCCCACAAATGCCCACTTGACAATTTGAATCATTTTAGGATCAGCTTGGCAGAAAATTATGGTATTATATGCATAATTCAGATTAATTATCTTATGACCATGATTTAGAACTGGCCCTAACCCTTTAATAGCCCATGGTTCCTAGCCTTTTTTAACATGCAATTAAATGTATCGGCCACCAAATTGAATAAAATGAGTGATAGGGGGTCACCTTGTTTTAACCCTCTCCTTACCTCAAAATAAGGAGATTGAGTGCCATTAATATTAATACTAGTGTGACCCCCCACAAGTAACTCTTTTATCCACAAGACCCATTTTCTTGAAAAACCACTAGCTATCAACATTTCAAACAAAAAATTCCAATTAATCCTATCATAAGCTTTTTCTAAGTCTATTTTGAGTACAATCCCTTTTTATTTTTGAATTTTTGAATAATGGATTATCTCAGTTGCACATACAACATTATCAAGTATATATCTTTTTTCAAAAAAGGCAGCTTGAGATTGATCAATGATTTCATTAACCAGTGGTTCTAGTCTAATGGTTAATACATTTTTCACCCATTTGTAAATGCAATTTAGAAGAGAGATAGGTCTAAATTGTTTAATCTCCTCAGCATTTTCAATTTTTGGTATCAGACAACCATTGCACTATTTAGTCTGGCTAAGTCCAGTGTATGATTATAGAATACATTAAAGAGATCTATAATATCATTAATTAAAGGCCAAAATTTTTGATAAAAGGAAAAAAGGGATAACCATCTGGGCTAGGTGACTTCTGTCAAGCAGAAGTCATTAGTGCTTCTTTTATCTCCATCTCAGTAAAAGGTTTGATAAAATTCAACCCTTTTCCTACTTATATCTTCTCTACTGCAGACCAAAAATGAATTTCAAGAGTTACATATTTCTCTCTAGGGACACCAAATATTTTTTTTTTATAGAAATCCTTTATGTGTTTTTCAATAGTATTTTTATCAGTAACAAACTGATCATTAATCTTTAGACCAGATAAGGCTTTCCTTTTATTTCTATGGTTACCCATCTTATGAAAAAATCTAGTATTATTGCCCCCTTCTAGAAGCCATTGAATCTTTGCCCTATCATTCCAATATATATTCTTTTTCTAAAATATCATCTAGAATCTTTTGAGCTGCTTCAAGATCTTCATGTTTTTTATCAGACCAGTAAGTCATGTATTTCTTGCAATTTCTGCAACTCTCAATTTTGTCTGAGCACATTTTCTTTTCTTTATTTAAAGTCCCATGATGGTTTTGGCCCATCCCCTCATTTTTTTTCTTAATATTTTAATTTTCCTACACCATATGTCTGCAATATCTTTCCCACCAACTTTCTCTTGCCACCATTTCCCAACCAAACTAACAAAATCAGGTGATTCTGACCAAGATCTCTCATATTTAAAAATCTTATTACCTTGATATCCCTATTCTATTTTCAAAATAATTGGAGCATGATCTGATTTGACCCTAGGAAGACTTTTACCAATGAGTGATTATATTTATCATCCAAGCTTACATTACAAAAGAATCTATCTAACAGAGCTAGGCAAGGATTGGCTCTATTATTGGACCAAGTGTACTTTCTATCTTCCAAAGCTAATTCCATCAGTTGCAAATCATCAATCAACACATTAAATTGAAATACCCTAGAAATGTTAAAGGAAGAGTTATTTTTCTTATAAGCAAATCTCAAAGAGTTAAAATCACCAAACACTACCCATGGACCATCCCATTGCATTTTCAACCATCTCAGTTCATTAAAAAAGATTTTTTGTCCCTAAAGTTTGTAGGCCCATAAACAATTGTCAGACCAAATTTCAGTTTATCACACTCATTCAGCAAAATCAAAGACAACGAATCTAGCTTTATGGACCAATTGAATTTGAAACTTATTTGAATTAACCCCAACTAAAATACCCCCAGACCTTCCTCTAGCTGGTAAGACCCTCTAATCAAAGGGTTTAGGCAAGCTAGCTCTAATGATTTTCTTAGAAAACTTTTTGTATTTTTGTTTCTTGAACTCCCACTATATCAATTTTATTATCATGAATAATATTTTTCAGCAAATAACTTTTACCCTTCTTATTCATACCCCTTATGTTCCAACTCATAAAATTCATTTCAATGATAATTGAGAAACCCTAATAATCACCTGATCTAATTGAATCTTCTTGTCAAAATCTCCCTTAAAAAAATTGGTCCCATGTTTCATTTTGTAATCCATTTCATCCAAAGTGGAATGAAACTATTTTTTTGTCAAAGATATGAGAAATTGTACTATTTCAATCCCATCCTCAATTCTATTTGCTAGGTTTAGTTCAAAACATTGAAACAATTGTAGCACATCTGTATCTTCCAGTTCTTTAAAAGGAAAAGAATTATATAAAGATTTACCTTCCTCATATCCTGTGAGCAGTTCCATTGATTTGTATTTCTGAAATTGTGCCTTCTGGAGAGCTGGGTTTTTTGGGTTGTTAAGTTTGAGTCTCAAACTTTGCCTGATAGCAGGTGGCAATTGAGAAATGGCCACATCCAATGCAAACTGATCAGCTGCTATGATCTGTTTGCCCATGTTGTTCTTTTTTGGATTCACCTCAATTTTCACCATCAAACCTTCCTGAACTTCTTTTTGTTTATCAAATAAGTCTGAGAAATCTTCCTGCACTTCTGGTTTATCAATATCTTCCTTTTGTATTGAACCTGTATTCCCCCATTACTAACTGGTATCTCAATACACCTTAGCTGGGAGGAATCCTCCAGAGCCTGATCTTCCTCCTTCCTCAAAAAATGTTTTTCTTAATGCCTCATCTATCTTTGTGTTATCATCTCCTTCCATCTTGTTACTGACATCTTTTACCCCGTCAACCATCATGTCCATCTCTCATGGCGCATCCTCTATTGTCATCATATGGACAAAAAGGTCATCCTCTAACCCTATCTTATCATTACTCTCCTCATGTCTCCTATAGCTCACCTTCTCCCCACCAGAATCAATCTCCTCATCTAAGAACTCATCTTCTCCATCCCCCAATCTATCCATCATCCTTGAGCTAGACCCTCCAACTGCATCATATTTAGCTAGAGATGGATCCTTCCTTACCCATACCCTCCAACTGGATCAGATTTAGCTGACCTTTCTCCCCACACTGATAGCACTGATATGAGAGAGTACCTTCTCTTTTGTCTTGTTCAAGTTTATTGTTCGTGTTCCCCTGGATCTGAGCCCCAACAATGGTACGATATGAGTCTCTCTGAGTACCGGCCCCACACAACAACACATCCTTGTAAGGCGTACTACACAATTGCTGGACCGTTTCTATGAGAAGACTTGCTAGATGAGCCAATTGCGCATTGAAATGGAGCTCTCCATTGTTCTCCATCACCAGAGATATTGCTTTATCATTTCTCTGACTTGGACGTGATCCACTAATGGCGCTGTTAGATGCATCGGTATTTGAGCTATCGCCATTAATGATCGCTTTATCTCTAATTAGAGGAATCGCCCCCCCAACACCTGTCTTGTCGCTCTTTCACTTAACATCGCTTCTTCTTGTTGCACTTATATTGTTTTTCAATGTATTAAATTATTTTTTAATTAAAATTTAATATATATTTAACCGTATCAGTATTTCAAATATTTTTAAATCGCCGTATCGCCGCACTCGTATCGTATCAGATACGATATCCGCGTCCACACTTGTGCAACATAACACGTACCCAAAGAGACATGTTTTATAAAATACACACAAATTATGAAAATACCCCTAAAGAAACAAAAGAGCAGAAAAAACCTGTCACACCACACGGTATGGTATTTAATGCGTGAGAAGTGGCAAACCTTTGGTCAGTCTGTTTCTTGTACCGCGAAATGGTACCAGCAAGGTCCATCTGATCAATTCTTTTCTCATTTTGAAATGCCTCCTCAATTCCTCCATTCACAGCATCTACCAATCAATTCGACAGACTCTTCGCAAATCTCAACGCATCCTTCAACCCAATCTTAATTTATATGCTACCAGCCTACCATATGGTGTAGTCAAATTGCATATTCACACTGGCACTAAACCAGTATCATACAAATGCTGAAGCCCGTTAAAATTACCAGATAACGAACATACGAAATGAATATTATTTTTTTAATTTTTATAAATAAATTATCATAATTAAAATGCAAATATTTCATCTCTCATCTAACTTTTTCACTAACTCTTTTTTTATAATTTATCCTATATTATAACGGGTACGTACGGAATGGCTTTTACCAGTACGTACTCTTGCCATTTATTTAACGAAAAATAAATCTTATCCATATTCATACCTGATTAGCTAACGAAAGAAAATTCTTACTCGTACCCGTCTTATCAAATACGATATAATATGATAAACATCAAATACGATATGAATATGATAAACACCGAATACGCGCGATATGATATGAGTAGAATAACTGAGTAAAAGGGTTAGTTTAATTTGCAGCACTAGATTCATTGGATGCGTGCATTATATTAAAATTAACTAAAATATTAATTAGCTTTCCTTTCCTGACGAAGGAAAATCTAGGACCACCGAAAGCATCGATCCGGTCTTAATATTCCCTTTGGTAATTAAAGCATCTATGTAGATTCTGGCCACTTGTATATTTATTTAACTACACATGCAGTGCTTCCCTCTTTTTGTTAGATCATAAAACAATGATCAAGTTGTCATATATATATAGAGAACTCATTTTGTAATCAGTTGCGTAATAATAATAATTTAAGAATGGTGGAGCTTTACAGAGTGGTGTCAAAGCAATTGCACCAGTATAACGGTTTCATTGGTGGATCAGTTTTTTTTGTTTTTTGTTTTTGAGATAAATAAATTATTGGTGAATCAGGTTACTCTATAATTTAAAGCAATTTTAAATTTAGTTCTGTATACTGACAATCTTGAAATGTCAGACCTATATTCAAGTATATATATAACTCACTGCACGTCTGTATATATATATGACTATTAGACTGTAATTTTAAATAAGCTTCTAATTAAATGCTGTTTTCCAATTTGGTCCATATCTGACACAAAGAACGAATATTCAACTTAATTATTGCACCAATTTTAATTTTTCTATTCTTTTTAATTTGACTTGTTCAGTGGATCTAACTAAAAATGTGATAAATGGCATAAATAATGTACTAATGAAATTCATTTAAACTAAAACTGACGTACTTTATACCCGGTAAAATTTGTCAATGGGTATTGGGTAATATCTCTACATCTCCCCCTTCTGAAAAAGAAGTGAAACTTAAATTATGTGGCAATTTGTTTCTCGTACCTTTAACATTAACAATTGCATATATTTCTGATTGTTTTTTTTTTCTATTTGTGACATTTTTGCTGTTTATGAGTCATACAATGAAGTTTTGGAAGAGTGTGTTTGAGCACCGTTTAAGAAAGATGTCAAGCGTTACGAAAAATCAATTTAGTTTTATGTCTGGACGATCGAGTATAAAGGTGATTTTTCTGACAAGACAACTGATGGAGAGATACGAGAGCAAACGAAGGATTAATTTACACATGAATAATAATCGACTTGGAAAAAGCGTATGATAAAGTACCGATGAAGGTCATGTGGTGGACACTTGAAAAAAAGAAAGTTCCAACAAAATACGTCAACCTTATGAATGATATGTATGATAACTTTGTGACTAGTGTCAGAGCATGTGACGACGAGACTGATAACTTTTTCATTAAGATATGATTACATCAAGAGTCAGACTTGAGCCTTTATATTTTTGCCTTAGTGATTGATGAGATCAAAAAAGATATACACGGAGATATCTCTTGGTGCATGCTTTTTGCGGACGATGTGGTCCTAATTTGACGAAAGTAAGGTAATGATGGGTAGAAAATTCTCATCTACCTACTAACTTCTATGGTAAGAAAAAGTTTGATGTTGCCATTATTTCAAATTTGGGCTAAAGATACATTATCTTTTTTTTTATCTTTTGATATATGAGAGGAAAAAGTAATTTAAGCGGACAATTGGTAAATCAAATATCATGCCAAAAATTTATATTTTGACAATTTTCTACAATATGAGTACATGGAATTTGAAGGAACTGACTCACTGAACTCACATCTTTCCAAAAGGATGATGCATCTTGACAACAAAATTTATATTTTAACTAGACCAATTCCTTTCAAAAGCCATTATATTGATCATGCAAAAACATCCATCTCCATTTGCTTAACATAGCAATATTAACCTGCTCAATATTAGAGATGCTCCAACCCCCATTTTCCTTTGTTCACTATAATTTAGGCTATTTAACTAAGTTGTATTTTCATAAGCTGGTCAAATTTGAACCAGTACATAAAAATATCTTCTAATCCTACCTTATTTTTTAATGACCTATTTAGACACCTTATTAATGACAATATAGTAGAAAGTAATAACAGACAAAAATGAAATGATTAACACTATCCTTCATCCATTGACAACATCATGTCCTACCATCTAGATCGCTTATTCTGAATTTTATCTATAACCGGCCAGTTTGATCTAGATGATATTTTCCAATGAAGACATAGACCTAGATATTTTATAGATAATTTGCTAGCTTTCTAATTAAAAGTATCAACATAATAAGCTGCTAAGTGGGAAGAGATGTTAAGTGGTATCAATTCAGATTTATTATAATTAATTTTAAGACCTGAAACCCCTTCAAAAAAAGAGAAGGTCCATTTAACTCTTTAAAGCATAAGATTATATGCCTTAAGGAATAAGATTGAGTCATCTGCATACTGCAGATACAATATCTTTTTATCCATTACTCAACATAGGGCCTAAACCATCATAGTGATGATTATTTATATCTTGATTAAAGATTTTACTAAGACCTTTTGCAGATAGAATAAATAGATAAGGTTGTTATTTTGTAATTCTAAGGTCAAATTTGATTGCAAAAGCGTTTTATCAATTTCAATTCAAACTTTAGACCTTGATCACCTAGTTAAGATCTTAATCAAGTAAGTACTAAAAGCAATAGAGCAATTCAAGCAATAATGTACAAATATAGTAAAAGAGAGAGCAAAGAGCAAGAGATCGAGAGAACACGCTACGTAACGTGGTTCGACCTACAAACAAGCTAGGCCTACATCCACGAGACCCCCAGATCAAAAATACCTTTCGGGACCGATTCCACTAGATCACAAGTATTTTTATAATTATGGAACCTATCTTAGGTTCCAAACAACAAAAGAACCTATCTTAGGCTCCAAATCCTTTGCAAGGTGCTACACCGCTCTACAAAGGCCTAATCGTTTGATTGACAACACAATCAAAGACAATGATCAACTACTTGACAACACAACATAGTTCACCAATCTAAAACAATCAACAAAGTATTCTCTCGGATTGACAATTAGAGAATTAGCTATGCTAACACACTCACACGATGTGGATGCTGAAGGAGAAGACTCTTGTGCTTTTTTTGGTGCTTAATTGAGTCCTTGTATACTTGGGGAGGGCTTTCTTGATGCTTCTGGTTCGTATGTCCCAAGTATATATAGGCTGAGCACTTCTTGGAGTCTTGAAATCTTGACGAGGGTTGCTTCCGTTACAGAAACTTGCAAAACCCGTTATAGAACTCATTATGACAGCTTGGCACATTTTCAGTTTTGCCCTTGTCTGCTTCTCTGACTGACTTCTAGGCCTTTCTCTCAGTAACCCGTTGGTTGTGACCCGTTATAATGGATCTGGAACCCGTTGTGATGGGTTGGCCATGCATTACAGTAATGCAAGTCTATGTGAGGCTATGTTTTGTTCCAGAAATAGGCCTTTCGTTACAGTTGCTACAGTAACCCGCTTGACGGGTTCTGATCCTTTATACCCTTTTCCAACCCATTATAACGAATTTGTAACGATCTGGAATATTCAGGGAAAATGTCTTTCTTCAAACAGCCATAACTTTTGACTCGTAACTCCAATTTCACTATTTTTCAAAGCATTGGAAAGATCTTGACAAGTTCTATATTTATTCTCAAAGCATTACCTACAAATTATTAATAGAAAAATAGTTAAATTCAAGTTTATTTGCATATTAACAAATCAAAGGAAATGTTCAAGTCAACATTCTAGTTCACCAAACTAAAACAATCAATAAAGTATTCTCTCAAATTGACAATTAGTGAATTAGCTATCCTAACACATTCTTAGGATGTGGATGTTGCAAGAGAAGGCTCTTATGCTCTTTCTGGTGCTTAATTGAGTGCTTGTAAACTTGGGGAGGGCTTGCTTGATGTTTTTGGTCTGTATGTCTCAAGTATATATATGTTGATCACTTCTTGGAGTTTTGAAATCATCATCAGGGCTGCTTCCGTTACATAAACTTTCAACCTGTTACAGAACCTGTTATGAAGGATTGGCACCTTTCCAGTTTTGCTCTTGTCTGCTTCTCTGACTGACTCCTGAGCCCTTCTCCTTTAATAACTAGTTGTGACGGGTTGGAACCCGTTATAATAGACCAAGAACCTGTTTTGACGGGTTGACCATGCACTGTAGTAACGCAAGCCTCTGTGAGACTTTGTTTTGCTCTGGAAATAGGCCTTCCGTTACAGCTGCTACAATAACCCGTTATGACGGATTCTGATTCGTTATACCCTTTTCCAACATGTTATAACAGATTGGTAGCGGCTTGAAATTTCCAAGGAAAATGTCTTTCTTCAAACAACAATAACTTTTGACTCGTAATTCGATTTCTATGTTTTTCAAAGCATTAGAAAGATCTCAACAAGCTCTATATTTATTCTCAAAGCATCACTTGCAAATTCTTAAAAAGAAAATAGTTAAATTCAAGTTTGTTTGTAAATCAATAAACCAAAGAAAATGTTCAAGTCAACAAAGATGAAAAATGATCACCTTGTCTAACACCTTTTTTGCATTCAAAATAGGAACAAGTTTTTCCATTGATGGTAACAACACTGAAACCTTTATATAAGATTAATTTAATCCATTCAATCCACTTTTGATGAAAACCCATATGTTGAAGTGTGTCAATGTCAATCGTAGTTAATATTATCAAAGATATTTTCATAATCAATTTTTAGCAATATTCCTTGTTCCTTAGATTTATGGACACGGTCTAAAGTTTCAAGAGCAGTTACCACTTCTTCTAAAATATATTTTCCTTTTAAAAAAACATTATGTGTTGGACTGATAAGTTAAATCAACATTGGATATAATCTGTTAGTGATTACTTTAGTGAATATCTTATAAATGAAGTTTAATAGACTAATTGGTCTAAAATCACTTAATTCAGAAGCCTCTTGAACTTTTTAAATTAGACATATAGTGGCTCTATTTAACCGAGATAAGTCTAAATTGTTATTATAAAGGCATTAATTAAATCACCAATGTTTGTTTGTATGAATTTCAAAATATTTCTGATAAAAAAGTATTGAGAAACCATCAGGTTCTAGTGCTTTATCGGGACTAATTTGAAAAATAGCAATTTTAATTTCTTCTGAAGTAAAAGGTGCAATCAACACATTATTTTCTTCTATTGTAACTTTCTCCTCCTTATTCCAGATATCAGGATGTAAGGTAGCCCAAGTGTCTGATGAGTAAGAAACTTCTATAGAACTCAAAGGCATGATGCTCAATAATTTTTATATCCTGAGTTTCAGTGTTATTTATTATTAGAGAAGAGATAGTATCATTTCTTTTATTTTGAGAAGTAATTTTATGAAAGAAGTGAGTTTTTGCATCTCCTTCTTGTATCTACTTATGCTTAGCTCTATGTGCCCAATTAGTTCATTCATCTTTATGAATATTAGACAACTATTTTTTGGTATCATATTAATCTTTATGAATTTTAGGCTCAGAGAAATCGTCCCTTTTATCAAATGCAAGAGAGAATACGACTTTCAACTAAACAAAGGCCATTGTTGAACTCTAATCATGATTTTCCAGCACCTTAGACAAATTATCAATTACGATTTACGAATGAGTCAAAATTGTTAAACCCTAGAGGGGTCAATAGGGTTATTTGTAAAACTTAGGGTTCTTTTTGCAAATAAGGTGCACAATTTAATATTTGATGGTAGTTTCTAAGTCTCAATAATTTGGATCAATTCAAGTTGCACAAACAATAGGGTTGGCTTAAGATTGTTCTAGGTTGTGGAAGCATAAACAATTGTAAATTATTTGATTCTAGCAAAACAAAACAATTATAACTATATCAATTATATTCTTCTACAATAATTATATAGCAATTAAAGAATAAGTAGAAGAGTTGAGTTAAGAAAGCGCAAACAAAGCGTAGAACGCGTGACACTGATATGTTAACGAATTTCGACTGTTGACGAGCCTATGTCTCTGGGACTCCCGACCCCCCGACCCGGTAATAATGTCGAGCCGATGCACTAACACCAAATATTTGATACAAGGTTGAACTTGGCATCTTTACACAAAAGGTAGAGAACCAAGCCAAATATATAAGGTAGCACAAGGACTAAATAAACAAAAGGAAAAGATAGAAAATCTCTCAAATCTCACACAATAATTTTGATCTAGTTTGAATAGATAAATTTGAGAAGTAGAGCGAAGCTTTTTAGCAATTTGAATAAGGGTCAAAGGGTCAAAGGTTTTAATAATGAAGATTTAGCTGTTGTAAACAAAGAAGAATATATCTGAAAATTTATTTTTGGAAGAAGACATCCAAACTCCATATTTATAGTTTCCAAATCATGCACAATTAAGGTTAATTTAATTCTAGTGGTATAATGTCACTTTGTGTACAAATCTTACTGTTATAACACTAAGTTCAAATTTCGAAAAGATTATTTCCTATTTCAGAAACAAGATAGCATTATAACGCTAAAGATAGCATTACAACGGATGTCTCTAGTGATTTTTGGAGGATCAATACTTAACCAAATTTTGGTTTATCTGTGGTCTGGTGTTATAATGCTAAAAGTAGCATTATAACAGATGTCTCAGGTGATTTGGTTCTTAGCTAATTTTCTGGAACTTCTTTGGTCTAGCGTTATATCGCTAAGTATAGCATTATAAGGATGTCTCGGGTGGTTTTTATTATGTGCCTGATTCGAGAGTTCAAATAGTATGGCGTTATAATGTCAAAGATAGCGTTATAACGCCAAAGATAACATTATAATGCTATAGACTAATTTTTTATATCTTTGCTCTTGTGCATCTTGTTGGCACATGAAAATGTACCAATTATTAGCCTAAAATGAATAAAGTAACAAAGCAAATCACAAGCATGCAAGAAACAAGCAAAGGAGGTCAAATACCAGGTCAATTCAATTTTAAAAAAAGGGTCTTATGTGCAAAATTGCCAAAACCTCATCAAGAAGCGCAATCAAATGCAAGGGAGGCTCAAGAAACATTTCAAAGATTTTAAAAGATGTTTATGTGATTGGAGAAATTATTTGAAGTATAATTTGTGCAATTAACATGATTGTCATATTATTAAATAATCACATATGACATTTTGAGCTTAATCAAGTGTCAAAAGCTCAATAAATTTGGTCAAGTTATATACCAATAAATTCTACAGAAAATTTGTGAATTTTTTGGGCTTTATTTCAATAAAAAAGTTCGACCATAAAACATCATATGGGTACAATTTGGGCTTCTATAACAATTCCGAAACATTTTTGGATTTTGAATGGGCCTAGTTCATGACTGTATAATTGGACTCCAAGAACTATCAGCTTCATGCTCTACATAAGCCAAGCTCACCCAGGAACAAGGAGAGAAAGGGCGATGGGTTTGTGTCTCATTAAACCTGACATGTGGGTCCCTCATTGTCAGCCATTGACCAAACACTGTCCGTGCACTAAACCCTGACCTTGTGAGTGGCTCATTAAAGCCTAAACCCCTTATACCCAAGATCTAAACCCCTGACCAGAGCAAGATTAAGAGAAAGAAGAGAGAGAATAAGAACTCAACCAATCAGGAGATGCCACGTGTTCTTCTCCTTCCTTCTCTTCCTTCTTCTTTTGGAGCTTCGAAACTGGAGGTCTCCAATGGGAGTGATCTCCCTGGTCTTTTAGAATTAAGTTGCAAGCCATATACCGATCAAAAGAGGAGAGTGAGGAGATCACAATGGTGCTCATCAATCAATACATAGCTCAAAGAATAAGGAGAAAAACCAGGCCCAAACATGTCGATACCAAATCAAAACTAGGAAATCAAGGCACCAGAGCTCAAGGCAAGATGCTTGATTGATTCTTGGGACTACCACGATGCTCGGTACCAAATCAATTTAGCCATGGCACTTGGACTCTCTCTCACAGTGGGTGACATATGGACCCAGTGATCTAGGGGCTTGGTAGATGCAAATGGGGATTGTAGTGATCTCAAAACACTCAATTGGGTATTTCTGAAGATTAATTAGCAATCACTTGGATCCGAATTGCAAAATCCCAAATGAGGCACTCGAAATGAAATGTGAAGGTGCTGAATAGGTGTCAACATTAGCTCCAACAACCTGGGAAGCTTCTATATCCCTATCAAATCAGCTGAGGCCAGCAAAGGACACTTAAAGGATATCTTAGATGCTGCAACAACCAATTGTGTGAGAGCAGATGGATTGATGTCTTGTTGGCACAATCTGCACCCTAAATTGACATCAGTCAAGGGTAGTGATCAAAGATGCCTTTTGCAGCTTCTAGAAGATTAGTTGCACCAAAATAACATAATGTGCCCACCTAGCACCTGAAAAACTCAAGATAGCATGAATGGCCATACAAGACTCAAGACATCAAAAGAAAAGAAATGTAATAGAAAATCGAATAAAAATAGGAATCCAATGTAAAGCCCAGATGTTGAGGCTATAAATACGAAACCATCAAATCAATGACCTTTTTCTCTTTGTTCAAACTGTGAGAGTGGTCGAACTTGCTTTACTAGCCTTCTTGCTCTCACCTAACATATCATCTGAAAACCTCAGGAGAGTGGTGTTGAGTTTGGCAGAGAGAAAGGCCTCTTTATGCTTTACTTTACAAATTATGTAAATTGCTTGCTTGTGAAATAAAATTTGAGTTGAGATCTTTCTGATCTTTGCTGTGTTGATGCTTTAGATCTAAATTTGAAATATTTATGCATTAAATTCTTTTGATGATTGATTTCTGATGTTGCAAATGATTCAAACAAGCTTTTAAAATACAAATATGAGTTCAATTGATTGATTTTCAGTTTTAGTTTCATCTCATAACAGATCTGACTCAAAAATGTCTTTTTTGATCTCCAAATCTCTTCTTCTGACTTGAAACCTCTTCTTGATCCAGTGATGTGCCATGGTAAAGACATTGAGCCATTTGCAAGCTCTAAAGCCATAAACCAGACATTCTTGAGCCAGATCTGTTCTGAGATGAAATGGCTCAATGGCGCAATGTCTTTATGCATCCGCGTACTCGGACGCTATTTGAAATATCGATCACATTACATAATACCCACACACCCAGCTATTGGGTTGCGGAGGACTCTAAAAAAATAGAAAGTAACAAATAATTTCAATAAATACTTAACTCCTACTAAATTGATCTAATTGCAAATGGAGTTCAAACTAAGTCCAGAACACGTACTTTGACATACTTTAGCTCGAATTTACTTGTTCTGCTCGACCCATGTGCTTGAAATTGTAGACGCAATGCTCTGTATAAATTAACAAAAGTCAGACATCAGTATAATTAATCATCTATATTAAACATGTTGGAAAATGAGATAACTTATGCATTCAAGGCCCTAACGAATTCGGGTTGCTTATTTGGTATATTCAGAGAATCAATCTGATAAATATGCAATGACAAGATTTGCAAAACCAAGAGATACCAATGACTGCTACAACTCATATATAATCTAGTTGTTGTTTATATGTAGGAAAATAAGTTATTCTTTTTTTAAATGATAATTATTCGAACCCTTAAATGTACGACAGAAAAATGAATGACTTCGGATCTTGGAGTGTAATAAAGAATTCGACAATGTAATTCATCATCGCTGAGTAATCGTTCAACACTTTCGATTTTGAGCACAAGGTGGGGTGAAGCAAGAGAAACTTCGAGTAGATTTCAAGTCCCGCAAGATAGTTCGCAAGACACCTGAATTATGTATATTTCAATTATATATGTATTTTATTCATTGATAATTGGAAAAATATATATATATATTAAGTTCAAAGATTCAAGATTCTTACTTGCACCAAACTGCAACAATCAAGTCACTTAGCCATTCTTTCAGGAAGAAGATTTTCATAATATCAGACAATGTGAGCAGCTGCACGACATCAATCCCAAATAGCTGAAAGTTTCCAAATTCAAAGACATTTGGGTGACAGGCAAGTTCCATCAACTATTAACAAAATGGCAATTTCAAGTAAGAATTGGAACTAAATTGCATTCTTTTTTATTCTAGATAGAGATTAATGCTCACTGTATGCAATTTGAGCCTTGGTTGGTCAAGTCGCTGCAGGACATCATCAGAAAGAAGCGGTGACCTTCGACGATATGGGACCGAGCTTGAACTTGGCATTTCTTTTTGCTTCAGCATAGCTTGCTTCTCGCATGCGGGAGTCTGTGCTTAAAACATGTTAGTAACAAATGTTAATTAAACTATATAACTAACAAATTTAGCAAATAATTGAGTACCTACTCGGCGTTATACAACTCCACTAGATAGGAAGGCCAAGCGAGAGGGTAACCACGTAGTTCAAATACTTCATGCAAATCATCTGTTGGAAAAGGAACTCTTGTGTGTTCTTGGTCTTCAACCACTTCATCCAGAGACACCTTAACCGTATCGGATGGCATAGGCTCATTGTAAATCGTATTTCTTGCGAGATCAATAGGCTATACAGTTTCGTACGCCATCATCATCCTACCATGGTTGACATACACAACGAAGAGCTTGCATGGTGTGGCGACCTTAAAAAAGTATATGATTTAATCAAATACTACAAATTCAACAGAAACCACAATAAATAATAAGTAAGAAACTCTAGTCAATTGAAATTGGAAAGGATGCAAGAACGCTAACCCTGATATACTCGACTCTCTAGTGAGTAAACATGTTCGAGCCCACATGCGGGGAAGAGGCATCAAACTGAAGCACTGCAGTGAAGTTTCCAGGTAGAAGAAGAATGTCCTGCAAGTTCAAAAATTGATTTTGCAATTTTTGAAAGTCAGACTTGCTGACGCATCCGTCATGGGAAGTCTTCTTCCTCGATCCCTTTTCGTAGACATCTTTGATAGTGACTTGTCCATGGTAGTCTCTCACCCTCCCTCCATGCTCTTGAGTCCCAAGAGCTGCAATAAGTATATCATGATGGCAATCCTCTTGAAACACCCCTTGAGCGGCTTCTAAAGATTTTGTTACCTAACATGAAATAAAACAAATTATGATGTATTTTTATAACAACAATTGAAAGCCAACCCTAAAGTGAAATAAGTGCAAAGAAAAGCCATACCGCTCGTTTAGCAACCTCTCTTATCGCCTCATTGACAATTATATACTCTCCCTTATTTACTTGTTTAGAATGAGATTTAAGGAATGCAAGACTCCTCTCACTGACGAACGGACTGATTACTTCTGAGTCTGACCCTAACCCAATAATGATATATAATTATTTACGAGTGAAAGAGTATATGCATGTGTATATAAAGTTATATTAATATGAGGGATACAAAAATTACCATCAGTAGTCCTGATAATGCCCGTCGATTTTCACTTCTTTCTCGCAGATTCGATGCCACTAGATCCAGTGGTGTGGTGGTGCATCATTTTTTCTGCATTTGCTTTCCCTCTTCGACGCATTGCCTGTCAAAAAAGAATAATAATATAGTTAATATACATACAATTTTGGTTGGTTCCAATTGGAATTACAAAATGAAATCAGGGAGAAAAAACAAGTAATACCTGGAATTCATCGTTGTGCGTATATTAAAAAAACTCCATCAATTGCTCCTCGGTTACGGGTTCTTTGTTTTGCCATGGCATTTTTTATTCTCATGGTAAATATTAGTCTATCATAACCGAGTATTCTAGGTCTTCCAAAGGTCACACATCTTTGCAAGGATTTTAGTCTTATGAGTGTCATATGAAATGTTCCAAGTGTTCTGCAAATAACAACAAATTCAACATTTGCAAGTTATCCAAAATTTCGGGAATGTAAGCACAATCATTTTCAACATCACTCATCATTTCATCCAAATGACATTGTTTGTACATTGCAGATTCTCAACATTTTCAGTAATTTCTACATTTTCGCCTCGTACATTTTCTATATTTTCATCCCATAAATTTTCATCTCGTACATTCTCTGCATTTTCTAAATCTGATCCATTTCGACTCGTCCCAACTACTTCTACAAATTGTTCGGCATTATCTCCATGCCATATCCATCGGGTGTAATATTTCATAAATTCATGTCTAATCAAATGAAGTTCAACTCCATCGACACCACTATGTCTTACCAAGTTCTAACATTTCGAACATGGACACATAAGTGTTTTTTCACCCCACAATTTCATATATTCGTCGGCACACATCATAAATTCTCTAACTCCTCTGAGGTATTCAACTGTGGTAGTTCCCCCATACATCCACATACTACGATGTTCCATCTGAAAAATAAAATTATGCTCAAGTTAATTGTAATCTATGGGTTATGAAGTTCCAAATAAGGTTTTGAGTTGGCCAACCATCCTAACCGACTCTTCAAATACTTTGTATCATTAGTGAACATATGATAGTTGTAATCTAGTGTTTGACAAAAATCCGTCAGCATTTCCTCTTAGCTCCCCGAATATAGCGACATACATTGGCATGTATGCACATATTCATGAGAACAATTGGGAAAATACCGAATCAAATTCTTCACAAACACTAGATTACAACTATCATATGTCCACTAATCCTAAATGAGACAAAGTATTCAAAGAGCAGTCCCAAACGTTGACTATTCGAGATTAATTCTTATTGGATTAATTTTGTACTTGTACTGACCTAAATCATTAATTTATATTCCGATATTTAATTTGGTCCTATATGAAAATACTTACATATATGCAATTTAATAATAAGATAGTGGTCAAAATTAACCTTCAATAGGTTGATCAAGAAGAGATGGTGATGAAGATGAAAATTGATCAATTGATTGATGCATTAATAAAAAAAACATATTAATGCACAAAATATTAATAGCAAATTTTAATGAGAAAAATAATAAGATTGATAAGAAATTAATTAATTAACCTTCAAATTTCAAGAGAGGGAGAAGAGGGAGCGATGGTGCAGCTAATTAATGGTGCAAAAAATCAAAGAGAGGAGTATTTAATGTGAGCTAATGTGATAATGGTGTAGCAAATCAAAGAAAGAAGAAGCTTGTTTTAATTGCACAAATGGTGGCTGCTGGTTGGGACAAATGGTGGTTGCTGGTTGGGGAATTAGAGTTTGTCGCGGGTAGGGGTGTAAACGAGCCGAGCTCGAGCGAGCTGGGGCTAACTCGAACTCGGCTCGTTTGTTAACGAGTCACGAGCTGAAACTCTCAACTCGAGCTCGGCTCGTTTGTAGCTTGTTTGCAAGAAAAAAATGACAAAATAATTAAAAAAACATAATAAAATTATAAAATCATGAAAATTCTCTATGGTAATGATCTATTTAGAGATGGTGGTAATCAATTCGACGGTCCAGATTAACTCGTTAAGGTCTCGATACTTAAACGAGCCGACCTTGTCACAACTCGAGATCGGCTCGTTTACTAACGAGCTGGCTCGGCTCGGCTCGTTAACACTCGAGCTGTTAACGAATGAGTTGTTAGCGAGCCGAACACGAGCGAGTCACGAATATTTTGTGCACCCCTAGTCGCGGGGCTTAGGTTTTACATTTTTATACCGGACTCCTATGTACATATGTTATTAAAAAAATTAATAGCGGACCTTTATGGACCGTCACTATTAAAAGCTATTAATAGCTGACTCAACGCAACATGCGCTATTAAAAACAAGGTTTTTATAGCGAGTCCCCTTAAGTTACGCTATTAAAGATTCTGAGATCTTTCTGACATATTTTATAGCTGTATTTTTTTAAATCCGCTATTAAAAGTACAAACTTAATGACAATATTGTCATTGAACAAATTTTATAGCAAACCTAGCGTAAATCTGCTATAAAATGGAAGTTATAATAGCCCATTTATGTTGTGGTGACTGTTGAAAGACTAGTTGTCACAAAATAAAATTTTTGTTATATAATTGTTCAAGTTAAAAAAATTGATGGGCAAATCTACACAAGATAAAATTTAAACAAATCAGGAGAGAACCTATACATCGACTAAAAGTTATTTCTTTAATATAATATCAATTAGAAGTTAATATGAACCGTCCATTTTCTGTTAGCAAACGAACTCTTGTTACATACAAAATTTGATTTTTCTTGTTGCTTTGAAATACTGCAAGAAATATTTTAATTGAATAAAATAGCAAAATTTATATAAAATTATAAATTAAATGTATAAATTGTTTCACCAAGTAATGTTTTTTTATTGTCATTGGGAATTGAATATGAGATGTCAAGCATCAAGATTCTAACATCTAAGCCATATTATTACTTGTTTGAAAATAAAAATAGTTATTTTTTTTTTAATAACTAAAATAAAAATAGTTATATTTTCATATTTTCAAACTTAATTGAATATGATTAGATTCAGCTGTGACTCATACTTTCTAATGCAAAGAACATCGTCTCTCTAGCTCACACACACAAAAAACAATTATTTACTTAGGCTTTAACATTAATTTAAAGGTCAACTAGTGACAAATTAACAATATATATATGCTTCCTCTTTAACTATGAACTATAACATTTTTTAAGTGAAAAAAAATGGAAGTATAATACCATTAATTGAATGTATGTTCCAAATGTGTACGGGAAGCATAGAGCGATTGGTAGATGATACAATAAATATACATCACCCCAACATGGTGCAAATTGAAATTATTTAACACGAGGTTTGAAACTTATTAGAAACCTAAAAGGCTAATTAACACGTCATTACATCAATGAAACTATGGGAAGCAATAATAGATTATATGTTATTTTTTTTTTTTTTGTATTTTAACCTGGCCTAGTCAAGTAGTGGAAGTCTTAAGGCAATTAATGATTAATCAATGTAAGATAGTTCAATTCTTTAGTTATATTTTAATTATGTGGCTCAACATCCCCTACTTAGGGTTGACTTCCTTAATTCATGAATGCTTCTGAGTCATATAAAAAAAAACAGAGATGCTTAGCTTGCTTATCATTTTTTCCTCATGTGTGGTCGAAATTTCAACATTATATTTTTTTATGTTTTATCTATCGTTTCCTGCTTACAATGATATCTTTAACGAGGTCTAAATAATGGCACGATCAATCAAATATGACTGTCAAAGGCTGGTTGTTTAATCGTTTTTCGTTTCGTTTCGTTTCGTAACAAATGAAACGAATACGATCAAATAAATTATTTTCGTCTAAATAACTAAAAGGTTAGCGAAAATATATTTTTTGTAATCGCTTGTTTCGTAGTTTCGTTTGTGACTGTGTATTATTAGAATAGTTTTGGTTTCAGAGAAAAGCGTTATGCATAGAGAAGGTGATCATGAGAGAGGAGATGAATGATTGCTCGAACGAGGAGATGAAAGATTTGATTCTTGTGTATGGTTAGAATCGTTCATCTTTGGTTCCCGGTTTGCTTTAGTGTGATGAAAGAGGAGATGGATGAAGAGCGAAGAGAATGAGTTTGATCGTTTTGATAATTCTTTTAACAAAACAAAATTTCTTAATCGTTCATTAAACAAAACAGTCAACAAAATACCATATTTCGTGATTGTTTCGCACGTTAGATATGTCTACAACCAAACACACACGTCACTTTTAGGGATAGTAGTTTGGCTCGTCGGCCCGCCGCCCCGCACATGCCTACCGGCCCAAGCACTATACATACCCGGCCCGTTGTCATGGAGGGTCGGGTTGGGCAAGGCCTATGGACGAGCTGAGGTGGGTCATGGGTTGTGAAGTTGTACCCATGGACTAACTGTAGACTGCTTATAATACTTGATTGGATTGGGTCTTAGTATATGATGTGAGACCTGAATGGATTTGGCCGATTATAATACTGATGGCCGATTATGATATCAAATTATCAATCGATATCAATATGAAATTATGGGATTCTGAAATTATTACAAACTTTATGATTCAGTAATTACAAATTGCACATTTATTAACAAAAAAAATTATCTTTTATTTGATGATGTGATACACTGGAATACTGGACGGGCCTGTGCGAGGAGCTCATGGGTAGGCTAGACTGTCAATTCTAAGTCCATATATGCAGGCCGAGTAGGCCGAATATGATATTTTTACGGACCGAATAGACTGCAAGATAGCCAAAATACACGCGAATAAGACCCATTGACATTTCTAATCTCATTATCCATCTCTATTTTTTATTTATCATTTCTATATTACTTATTATCTTTTTTGGAGAGGGCCATGATACCACAAAAAGGAATGATCAAAACACAACTAATGATAAAAAAGGAATAAGTACAACAATGTGCTTGATTTACAAAATACAAAAAAAAACAATAAAAGTTTTAGTCTCAATTAGGTTCGGATAGGCTATAAAATGAAATCCAATCAGATTAATAAAAAACTAGAATTGAGTTTCATTTCATTTTTTTTTTGAGAAAATAGAGCCTCTATTTTTTATGTATTGAATGAGAAATTTAATTACAAAAGGTTAAAACAAAAAAAAATTAGTACTCATGCTCGTGAGCAACGAGTATTTTCACTTAAAAGAAAGAAAAAAAGAAGAAGAAGAAGACAAATAAAAAAATGTGCAAAAATTACTATATATTTGATTGTACTGTACATTGTGAGAAGTTCCAATTTTTTTTGTTGACATTGTATCTATCACAGTTCTCTCTATTTTATTGATTTTGAACAGGCTACGTAAAAAAAATGACGGAATAATCTTTATTTTACATGATATGCATTTTTTTTTAAACAAGCGTTGACAACTTTATTTTCATTACAAAAATGAAGTATACAATTAAAAATTTCAATAGCCATCATAACAAACATCAAAAGCCTAATACAAACTCTATATCCTATTCTCAATCGTCCCTACGATAATTCTCCCCTTTAACATTCAACAGTACCAGTGGTACCAGTGGTACCATCTGTACCATTGAAATATAGACTCCTATCTGTATGGACCTAACCTCCAAAATACGAGTATAAAACCCACAACAAACAAAAACAACATAACCACCAAACTCAAACTAACAAAATAATAACCAGAAAAATAACTTTCTCACTTAGCCTTTGAATCTCACACTTATTGCAAAGGCAAAGCGATATGAAAAAAAGTACTAGACATCATATGATAAGTGCCATCCCCTTAGCTCTTTCTTCCTCAAGAGATCCAAAATTGCTTGATTCGATATCCACTTTGCCATGCCACAGGAGCTTCTAGGCATCTGATATTCCTCTTGAGTGTCAGCATTCATCACCATTGTCATCCTACTTCCTTAATTTATGCATCAGCCATTTACAAATTTCTTCCTGCATATTACTCTTCATTGCACCTGACCAATAAAATAATATATGTTTAATTTTAATGCAAACAATAGAACTAGAAAAAGTTGCCTTATTATTGAAACAACAATTAATCATTTCGTTTAAGCCACCATATCCAAAGAACTGCAATTGTTATAATACCAAACAATTGCCTACCAGCCCTTAAGACCAATTCATTCAACTCATTAAATTTGTAGGACCCTTATCTAGCAAATCGAAAACCCGAAGCCAGATAATTTTTTTGACAATTGAAGAACAGATGTACAGTAGTCTCTATTTCTGTACATTAGATGCAAGATCTGTCTCCTTGTCAGCCTCTTGCTCTAGGGTTAGCTCTCATCAAAATTTTCCTTTTGAAGATGAACAATATAAAAAATTTAATATTTAAAGGAACAACAATCTCCATATATCATCCCATTCTATGGTTCTAACCCCCTCTATCCATCTGTCAAAGATAAACATATATCCTTGATTCTCACATCAGATGTAATCTTATTCTGACACATAGCTTTATCCATTCCTGCACTAATTGAAAGACATTGAGAAACCTTATGTTGCAATTGATAAAAGATCTGACATTGAATGCAGATATATTTCTTTTAAATTTGAGAAATCCAAAACTCTTTTGTGATATCTGATTAACTGTTACATAAAATTCCACACACAAGGGTAATTCTCCACACCACTTAATTTTCCGACCAAAATAACGTGTCATTCCCATCATTATCCTAATCAAATCATGATATGCAAAATTAAAAAATCTAGATGTATGATTCGAAATTTATGTATTTCTTTTGATCAAACCTGGTAAATCGATCTTGTCAATCAAAATAGTAGAATGAATTGTTGAGTTTTGGTTCGTAAATAAAAATGAAGAATCTATTTTGGTTCTTTTGAGAAATTCCTATGACAAATACCTATTATTTTCCCATAAATTCTGCTGACTAATGTGTCGTGATTCATCTAATATTATTTCTTATAAATCTATTATCTATAATTTCATTTATCTAAAAAATGTATTGAACGATTAAAATAAATGGAAGATCAAATCTCTAAGTTTGTAATGATTCGACGGATTTACAATTGACTAAAACTTGTTACAGCTGTTGAAATCTCTTTCCTTCCGTTCATCATGCTGTCTTGAGGAAGACAGACTTTGATTTCTTTTTAATAATTAATTATGAAACAACAATCACTAACTACAACTATTTTTTAATGTTTCATTAAAAGAAAACCCCCTTAATTTACAAGGAGACAAAAAAGAACAGGGAACAAAACAAAGTTAACAACTTGAAGTTGTGTTTATTATTTTGTGATTTGAAGTAATGAAGTGCACATGACCCTGAATTAGTTTAATAGAAATTTAAATTTAATAAATACAACCATGAATGTAAGAGATATATGGTCCCCAAATAGCAAAGTTTTGAGCACTACTACACCATCTAAAGCTATTACTGACTCAATGATTTTATAATGTTTGATCAGTTGATAATTAAATAAAAAAATCAAAATATAACACATCATATGAATTTTCTATGTTTGTCCTTGTTATTAGAAGTCTGATAGATCCATAAAAAATATTCAAAACCATCAGAAAGCCAAAACAATATTTACCCAATAAAATTATATATACTGCATGTGTATTATATATGTCAAATAATGTATTTTGAAAACCAGTATTAGGCAACAAGAATATTATGTTTCAAGTTTGGGTTTTGGATGTAAAAATCAGTGTATTAACACATATATATCATAAATATTAAATAGAGATAACCAGAGATAACAATCAACATATATATAAGATAGAATAATGCAGACAACCTTGAGTAAATATCAGAACGGCATATAATTTATGAGAATTGTGTTAGTAACTTATGCTATTATTTATTATTTATTAAATTATTATTATTACCATTAAGAGTAAAATGAAAGAACAAAATAAAAGAGTTGGCGAAAATACCTTGTATTGCTTTTGGAAAGTGGAAAATTTCTTCTGAAATGCCTACAAACCAACAGGTTGATGTGATAAATTGTGGATTTTTCTCAACTATTTGGAATTAATACAATTTCTTTCAAAATGGATGCTGAGAGGAGCTTGGATTGTATGTATACAAACATAAGCTTTAGCCTATTTCAGTAAAGCAAAGTTTGGTTTGCTATATATAACCACAAAAATTGATCCATCTAACAATTGATTTGCACAAAATGCCTTGAAAAACCAATAGGTTTTGCATCCCATGCTTTTCCTTCAGTTTGCCTATGAAACATCCCATGCAAACCAATGCCTATTGTTCAGTCAATTAATAGAAAATACCAACTTCTTAGATTTAAATATCAATTGATCAAATAGAAATCAGAACACCAAAAAACCAATAGGTTTTGTATTCCATGATTTTCCTTCATTTTGCCTATGAAACAGAGCCAAAACAATGCCCATTGTTCAGTAAATTAATAGAAAAAAAACAGATTGTCAGATCCAAGTTTCAATTGATTGTATAGAAATTAAAATAGAAACTAAACTACCAAAAGAACTAAAGACCAATGAACTTTGTTCCCCATGCTTGATCCTTCACTTTCCAATAATACAAAGCCAAACCAATAACACCCGTCAATAATTTTAAATTTAAAGATACTGAAAATTATGGAATCTTGAGAAAAGAAAATTCCAAAAAAACCAATGATTTTTGCTAATCATGCTTTTTATTATGAAAAACTAAACAGATGCCCATGAAATAGTTCAGTAGATCCGGTTAACAATGTTCTTTATTTTCTTTGCCACGTTTCAGATTATCAGAGGCTCCTTGGCCTTTAGAGAATATTGGGTTTTTTTCTGGTCCTCTGAAATGCACACTACACTAGCATCTGATCAATTCTGACAAACATGTGATCAGAAAAAAATAATAATAAAGAAGCAAATACAAGTGATGAATTGAGTCGTCCATTGTTTAGCATCAAAACGCTGATTTCACCTGACTCATGAACTTTCATATATGATTGAATCTATCAATTTATTCACAATAAGAATTTACCATCAAACTTTATTTCACATCATAAATACCAAAAAGGACCTATCTGCAAAATTTTGTAAAAAAAAACCGGGAAGGAAACACTATATCCGTCTCTAAAAGTGAATTTTTGTAAGGGTAAATAATGATTTTAAAGTGACAATTTTTTTTACCCCTTTGATATATTATTGAAAGGGCATGAATAGTGTATTTTATTTTATTAGGCCATTGATGAACATAATTTTGAATATATACTAATATAGGTTGGGTCATTTGGTGACCAACTTAACTACACAAATGATTGTTAATATAAGGGATAATTCTCACAATCAATTACAAAAAGGTACGCAGTTTGATCATAAAAAACCACGACACAATAATAAATTAAAATAATAGAATACCAGTGAAGCTTGTTCAATTTAACAGAATACGTGTATACTAGCTAGTATCAAATCATTCCGAACAAAAAAAAAGGTATACTCCTACAAATCACTACCCATGTACTACTTGTAATCATAAATACATGACATCATAATAATAAAGATTTACAAAAGCCAACTCCAAAAAGAGAAAATAATAAGAACAAGAATTATCAAAAGAAATTCTTGAAAGGGTCAGTGACAGAACCCTTTAGATCAGAGTAGAGGCCATAAAGAGAGTATTGGTTCATGTTAGAGACCTCATACCACGAGTTGAGTACGGCATCATTCTTGTCAGTACCAGAAAATGCAACCTGGATACCTATACTACAGTCGATTTGACCACCTTGGCTTTTACAGCTAGACCGCTTTACGGCACATGTGGTTCCTTGGAGACAAACAAAATTGCCATCCTTGCAAGAAGAGCATCCATTTGTTTTCCAGTATAGGTTCTGAATTGTGCCTTTTTTGAACTCAAGAACCTGAGATTAAAATATATTCAACTCGGCATTACAAGCATCAAATTTTCCACTTTCATGGCAGAAGATTACAAGCATCAACTTAATATCATTTTCCAGCACAACAGCAGTTATCACAACTAAGAAATCAATGAAATCATTATTTATGGAACTGCCATTTAGTTGCACAAACTGATCTTTCTTTCCTTCTATTCCTATGTTTGAGTATTTGTTTCTGTCGCAGCACAAACATAGCAGCCTCAGCATGCAGTGCAGTAACTTCAATTTATTCATCCAAACTCGCAAGTCATATTCTTACTATGTGGGAGGAGTAATTCAACTTATAATGCATACCAAGTTTTTTCACATAAAATCTGTTCAATGGGAGAGCTATATTTTATTCACTTCCCTTTTTATTTACAGTATACCAAAGCAAAATGGGGATCTTAAAAACCAACGAAACATGCAACTAATTCCTACAGCCATTGCAATGAGAAAAAAAACCCCTCTCATTGTACCAGATAAGTTGCCAAATTACCCACAGACCTCCATTTTTACGAATTAATTAAGCAGGGAAAAACATTTTGCACGAAACTAGGAATAGGTTTATTACCATCTTGGCAAAAATGAATTAGATCCTTCTTTGGCACAAGTAATAACCAAAGATAAAAAATTTCACTTTTCTTTTCAGGGGCTAATTCAAGAATAACAAGTATCTCAAGCACCTATGAATTTCATGTTTGTTTCAGAGTGGCGGTAAAGAACATACCAGTGTAAATCCTGTAACAACTTCAGAGCTGTTGCCAACAAATGTTGGAAAGGACCAAGCTGCATACTTCCTTCCAGCAAATGCAACCATCCATCCCCCTGAATTGGTCTGAAAGTAACAAATAAGAAATCACAAGTTCAGAAGATTCACAGCAGTGAGAGTATAAAACTATATTGATTCTTCGATAAGTAATAAATTGAAACAGGAGAAAGATAAACAAGTAGATGTAAAGCAACGGATTCGCTAACAGGTCCCCTGTATGCACTCAAGGGTCTTTGGATTTAGGGCAAAGTCTTAGATGGCATTCAATGGGAATTCACAGCAGTGAAGTCAAATTCCCAATATACACTCAAGGGTGTTTGATTGCTTTTTCATAGGCATTAATCCCATATTCACATCCAAATCACCATAACCATGCAACAACAACAACAACAACAACAACAACAAAGCCTTTACCTTTAGTCCCGAACAAATTGGGATAAGCTAGATATACCCAACTGTAGTAACAAAAATCCAACATTAATGATAATATTATAAATAATAATAATATAGTATGAATAATAATTGTAAAAACACTAATAAAGTAATAATAATAACAATAGTAAAACTACACTATAAATCATAGAAGTATAAACAAGCACCCTACATTCCTAGCTCCCAAAAAATCCGTAGAACATAAAGCCTATAGTACTACCGCTAAACACTAATCCCTAGGTCATGATTCTGGTACATGGATTGCAAATTTCCATGTAATTCTATCTGAAGCCAATTCTTTAAATACATTCAATCCCCTTCAAGTCTACTTCTATTGCTTTCTCTCATATCAAGCTTTGTTGATGCATCTTCGTCTCATTGTGCTATGAACGGCTTAGAATTCATCCATTTATGCTTTAGGAAGCTTCCGCTAGACATGTTCATACCATCTCAAGCGATGTTTGACAACCTTCTCTTCAATCGATGCTACCCCAACCATATCACATATATCATCATTTCTAATCCGATCCCTTCTTGTATAACCACAAATTCACCGCAACATATCTTTGCAACACTTATGTTCTGAACGTGTTGTCCATTTAGTAACCAACATATTGTGTCGTACAACATTGCAGGAGTTGATAATGATCCAAAGACCATGGAAAACAAAAAAAGTTCAACTCTTACCAATCTACTTTCCACACAAAATTTTGGCAAGTGGGTACTCTCTTTCACATTAATAAAGATACCATAGTTAGATCTTTTGTGGCACATTCTTGAATAGAAACATAAAGATCACTAAGAAAAAGTTGATAAAGCTAATATTTTATACATTAAATACAGTATTATTTCATCAATAATTATTTTAACTCTACAAGATTGTTGATCACTATTCAATGACCCAGAGACCTAAAGTGAACACGAAATCACTTTTAATAATGATATTCGATTATACATATATATTAGAATTCATTAGGACGTGTGTGCGTGTGTGTGTCTTATTTGGAACGATAACATAACGACAACAAGGACAATAGATGGAACATAAAAGCCAATGTCTGAAACTATAGGTGCCAATTTTGGCAATGTGAAAGGACAATTCATTCTGGCATGTTCATTTTTCCTTGTGCATGTTGTTCCTGGCAAACCAGTTCCTAGGATCGCATGCATATGAGATTTTATTTCATACTATCCTGTAACAACCAAAAAGTAGAAGTGCATATAATCAGAAGCAAAAATGGTGGATACTGGTTCTTTTTTATTCTAAATTCAATTTTTATTTCATCTACATTTTTCTTTGGGCTCATTTGTGTTTGCATCAAGTTTCAGATTAATTACTGCATATTTGTTGTCAATAAAAGGCTGAAGGCTTTCTTGTTGTTGTTGTTGTTTGTTGTCAATAAAAGCATCAAACAACAGTACTAACTTAACAACATATCAAGTATTTGCGTTAATTATTTCTTCTTCAATGAACAATAAATGTAGGGAATATGAAATTCCATATAAATGATTCTATGAAATTTACTTCAAAAAGATGCATTAGAAATGACGATCTACGTGACAAGATCAGGGTTGCACCGATTGAAAAGAAACTTGTTCAGCATATGCATATTCAGCGGAGGCTTTCTAATGCACCGGTACGTAGTGGAGTTTTAACCCCCGAAAACACGAGAAGAGGTAGGAGTTTACCGAAATTGATATGGGATGAAGCTGTAAAAAGGGACTTAGAAGCATGAAATGTCTCCAAAGAGTTGGCATCAGATAGGAGTACATGGAAGTTAGCAATTCACGTACCAGAATTGTGACAAACTAAATTTTTGAAGTATCGTTATAATTGTACGACTTTAACCCACGATGTATAATACTAATCTAAACTTTATGATTGGTAGAATAGTGCATTATTACTATTAGCATTGTTATTATTATTTATATACTTTTATTTTTACTATTATTTTACTATTTATTATATTATTATTATTTATATGATTTTCATTTGTAGCCTACTCCAATTTATTTGGGAATAAAGGCTTTGTTGTTGTTGTACTTCAAAAAGATGCAACCAGGTCCATTACATCAAGTGAGATGGGACTGATCAAGTTCCCTTCTGGAATCTTTCTATATCATAATATGAAAAAGCTTCATTGAAGTTAGTAAGCTATAACCTATAATCCAATTTGACAACTAAATCCCCCCCCCCCCCCCCACACACACACACAACCACTGAACTACGATTATACCCAAAGACTGTTCAAATTAATTTATCAACTGTGACAATTTTCAGAATATTTAGCAAAATAATACCATACAATATTAAGAAATATGCCCATGATCTGTACTTGTTGTTCTAAATAGCATAATATGGGTTATTGAAAAAAATCTAGGTTTTGGAGACTTAAATGCAGAAATTCTATGGCCCCGTTCGGCAAAGATGAGAGGATTAAATTTTAATCCATGCTAAGGAACATGTGCTCGGTTGTGTAGATTGAGCTAAGGAAGAGCAAAGGAGGCTTAATACATGGGTATAGGTATAGCCACCTTAATTTTGGGGATAAGGATTAAGAATCGGGAAAAAGGAGGATGACTTAATCCGTGCTAAGAAACTAGTGCTCGGTGGTATTAAGTGTCTAAGGAGGCTAAAGGAACTTTAGGAAGCTTAAGGAAGATTAGGTGATTTAGCACTAAATTTGACCTAATAAGAAATTCCATAATTGATGAGGATATATTATGGAATTTGACCTAATAAGAAATTCCATAATTGATGAGGATATATTATGGAATTTGACCTAATAAGAAATTCCATAATTGATTTAGCATGTGTCCAGATAATTAGACTTGCCTAAGACAAAAGAGCAAGGAATCCAAATAATAGGCAACTCCAAATCAACTGAAGGAGTGGTGCTTGTTTCAAATACCAGAATCGCAAAAACTTTCTTATGTATGGCCAAACCTCAACCTGGACACAAGCTTAACTGAACCCCTAAACACCAGAATCACAAAAATATTGAAGCATTGACCTCTCTAATTTAGACAAACGCATATAAACATGAACCAGTTGTGGTGTCCGGAGTTTATTTAGAATGTCAAAAGTTGAAAGAATAAATTCTGATAAAAAGTGATGTGAGAAAGATAAAGTGGATATGGCTTGGGGGCTCTTAGTCTCTTATTAACTTTTAGAAATGATCAATGAACCATGGACCAGTGGTTAATGATTAATTAGCTGTTGCAAGTGGTTTCCTTCACACCCTTTTCAAGTGTTTATGGGGTCCTACTTGGTATCATTTAAAGCACTGGTTATTAATAGATCATCCGCATTTTCCTACACCACAGCTCCAATCCAATAAGAATCCATAATGAACCAAAAAGGGAATAGAGAGATAAACCACCAAAAAAAAAGCAAAAACTTGATCTTTATTTTCCTTACAGGGTCGAAACCACCGGTGGAGGTATTAACGGTCAGAAGCGAAATCTCATCGATTTTGGGTCGAAACACCGCGAGCTGAGCGCCTTTCGACTGGAGTGAGAGGCGGCTGTCGCACGGCGAGTACCGCGTCTGGCCGGAGAAGAAGGATTCATAGCTGGAAAACGCGACGCCGAAGGAGAACCCGTCCCATCGCTGCACTTTCGCATCCTCACACGGGCTGTACACGCCATTCTGATCGCCCGCCTGTGCGACGGAAATCAAAAGGAGCAGTGAGAGGGATGCGACGGCGATCCCAACCGCTAGCGTCGTCGTCATCGCAAAATTTTTCTTTTGTTTCCTTTTTGTTTGATTTTGGTGCGAGAATCGGGAAAGGTTGCGTGAGAGCAAGGGTTTGGGTCTGACCGTTTCGAGTTTGAGACCTGAAAAAAGACAACTGGAAACGCGCTCTTTCCTGGAACCGGTTTATATTTTCAGACGTGATTACTGATTAGATGTCAAGGCGCATGGCAAGTTTCAGTGGTAAAATGGTTAGCCATGTATAAACCAAGTTCAGCTACGTTATATGGCTTCTCATATGGAGGGATTTTGGTCTGTCTGTGGCGCAAACAGTTGGGGTTTCCGAACTGGGTTTTTGAAATATTGTGGGGCCCAAATTTCGGTGCAAATGAATTAGTGCACCAGTTCTGTTGTAAAAGGAACTCATAAAAAGATCTGAAATTTTATAGGATAAAGATGGCCCATATTCGGTTTTTCTTAGTTGGGCCGACTCAGGGATTAAACATGTCGATTTAAAGGGAGCGAGGAGATCTGTACGGTTTCGAACTCAAATTTGAGATCGAAGTTTTTTACGACTATCTGATTGCATCAAGATTCTTATCTTGACTAGAGTTATCAATGCATTGTGTTTTAAATGTTTTGCGTTTTTCATCATGACGCAACGTTAAACGCAAAAGATTTTTGTTCTGTTTATTAAATGTAACGTTAAACGCAATAGATTTGTGTTGCGTTTATTAAACGCAACGTAAGACGCAAATTCAAATATTTTCGTCTAGTTAAACGCAACGAAAATGCAAGAGATTAATTACGTTTCGTTTTAACCGTTTCTTACGGCTATATGAATTATATAAAATCACATATATATATATAATCATGCTTATATAACTATATAAGTTAGTAAATCATCGCCTTATTCGCATTTTTTAAACGTCAAGCGTTCTCGAAAGTTATAAAGAAAAAATAATTAAAATATTGATCTTTTCGAAGAGTAAAATGTCTTTTCACTTCATTATAGTCATACACTTATACTGCATTTTCAACTCATTATAGCACATTTTCGTTTCATACAATTATTGTAAAGAACAGTCAATAGGAGAAAACACAGATATTTGAAAAAATGACAATGTCAATATTTCCATTATTGTCTACAACAGATAATCCACAAATAAATACACTCATATTTGTTACATACAAATTTATTAAATTGTTCTCTTCTACCCTATTATGTTGTTTTCTAGAAGAAAATGGATGCTGGCAACAACAACAATAGAGATGACAAGAAGATCAGCGATACTGTTGGGTTACGAACAATTCAAAATCCGTCAAATGGTCTAAGCTGCGGAAAGACCGTAAAACAAAAATTTTATGTCTAACTTAAGCCAAGGATTAAACGAGGTATGTCAGATAAACTACCGAGAGTGTCCACCTCCCGTTTATCTCTAACATCAAAATCTTATTTAATCCCTATACATATCTACTCCTTAACTGAATTCTAAAAGTTTAATTTACTTACAAATTAAATAGATTAATTATAACATAAATACCTTGATCCATATTCGAATTGGATCGCAGAAGACTCGAAAGGCCGAATCTGAGACGCTCTTCTCCTCGGAGTATCAAAAGTCTGATACCTCTATCGAATGTCCACCAGGACGACCAGAGAGAGGCTTATTTCTTCTGCTAGAAATACCGTAAACCGCGATATCCCTCAAAAAACACTATTCATCGAGATACGGACTAAATAAAATATCTTTGTGACTCGCAGTTATTCAAATATGAAATACCGCTTCTTTCAAAAAAATAGTATTTTTCGAATCTCGTAAACAATCGTATACGAGAAAGAGAGAAAGTATATTTATCGATACGATCCTGAGTTAATAGATACGAGTCGATTTTGGTGCCACCTCTATCTCTCTCTCTACTCCTCTATTTATAGTAAAATGAGGAGGTTGTCAATTACCAAAAATACCCTTGAAAGGGTGAAAAGACCCTTTTGCCCTCATGAAGTCGGTAAGGAGGAGATTTTTCAAAAAAATTGTGAAAAGGCAATTTTGCCCTTGCCGACCTCCTCTTTTTATTTTTATTTATTTATTTTTAATTAAGATTTTAATTTGATAATGACTTTCATCCCAAATTCAAAACCATAATCAATAATTAAAATCTAAATTAAAAATATATAAATATACATAAACATATAACTGTTCTCAACAATTATATTTCTCAGGGTTTGGTATTGATTTGGTTACGGTATGATTTTATACAATGTATCGTATACGTTTATAAATTCAACCGTTGTTTTTGCTTGTCATCTTATGTCATATATAATTTAATCATATATTAATTATAAATTCATCTTAATATTAATTGTAGCATATTTATAATGAATCATTAAGATTCTCTGATTAGCTCCTATACGGTGTGACCCAATAGGATATGTGTTATGTTGGTAAATAGAATTAAAACCATTTTAACTTCTATAATCATAGGAGGCATCTGACATCTGCGCTATAACCATTCAATTACACAGATGATGTTGTACTTATGCAATATCACGATCCAATAAATATTTTAGTCGTGTCAATTCTTTCGTCTCACATTATCAGATTAGTTTCAAGGTAGGTGTGTGTCATCCTTGCAAACTTAATATTTTCTCGATCTTGAGCGGACTTATCAAATATAATTACTCTTGTAATTATATTGTATGCAGATAATCCTACTCTATCGAGGGGCCCAGCGATACTGTAACTCGTATAGAGATACGAGGGACAATAGTACTTTCGGTAAACCATCACTACCTCAACTAAGCTATGTATACCAAAAAGCTACCGTTATGACTGCGTTTTACCGACAGCGTTAGATAACAATCACACATACACATCTCTTAGTAGGAAAGATGAATACCTCATACTTTAGAACTTAACACTGAATGAAAACATTAATGACACGTACACAATTCCATTTAATGTTTCATTTGAGGTCTGTCAAATACCATGTTCTTGTAACATGTATTCATATGATTAAAACGACATCTCATGTCTATAGTTTGTAAAACTTAACCATCTTTTAATCCACATTCTAACCTTGTAATGGTAAGTTAGTGTTCCTACTAATTATCTTGGTTAGAGACTTTTAATAATATATATCATATATATTATGAAGTTTCACAATTTCAATTATTGACTCTAGTCAGATAAATGAATGATTCATAAATTCAATAATACTCAAGGTAACAAAATGACAATTTATTAATTACTCAATTTATGAACAAAGCTTTATGATAATTTATCGTATTATTGACTTCTAGATTATTACATACTACCAGATACCCCCCCCCCCCCACCCACCACGAAAGCAGGTAATATAAGTTTTAATGGATTGCTTCTTTAAACCATCAGCATATAACCCAAATCCTTTGCAGCCTTCGAACATCCAAGCCAGCCAATCCACAAACGCTGAAGTTGTAGAAAGCAGCTCTGCCAAGTTCAAAAGAAAGGACAAGGGCAAAGCTGTTGTCGAAGACGATGACGAGCCGCAGAACAAAAGATGAAGCTGATTGACAATGCTATTGGTGAGAAGGGTAAATATATTTAAACTATCGGTCATTTCAACTCTGCATAAAATAACCTTTACATACCAAATTTGAAAAACTGCTCAATTTTAGTAAATAAACAATAAGATTCTTATGTTTATTGGAACATAAATATATTTCTCAACAGTTCTCAATTTAAAATCATGATACCACAAATAAAAGGGAAAAAATTGAAGTTGTTGAATATGTTTATAATAATTGCAACTTAATTGTAGTTCGAATTTTATATAGTTGGTCGCCTTACAACAGATTCAAATAAACCCTGAAAACACTAAATTGAATTGTCGACACCTTCAATATCAATTAGAATGGGTTTATATTTGTATTGACCTTACATAACATTAAATGTAATACGAAAACATCTTAGGAGTCTCTACATACAAATCATTTTGTTAGATAATAGGTCTCATCAAATCACCACTGCCCATTCCAGTTAACATGTTAAGCTGGCTTCAAATAATAGACTGTAAAGCAAATTATAGTACCTAGCTAGATTTCACCATAGGCACAACCAGCAAATATATGCTACAAAAGTAACCAACAGCTACAGCACCTTCAAACCTTTAAAAAAGCATCATATGCAGTCAACTGGAATAGAATTTTCATCCATCATTACTCTTCATAATGTTTCATATTTTACAAAAAATGCACATCTGCATTAACAAAATTGTAAATACAATCTGTAGAACTTTGATTATCTGTTATATAAGATACATTGACTATTCAATATTACTACCTACATTTATCTATTTTGGCATTCATAAAATGCTACATTTAATGAAAAAATGTTGTTCCTCATCAGATTGATTCAGTTATACAACGATTCACTATATAACATGTTAATATATGCAACCATGATGTATAGTTTGTGAATGCATGCATGTTGTAGCAACAACAACAGCTATTGAAATTACATTCAATATAGACAATTAAAATTAAAATGTAAATGAAAATAATTTTAATACATTACATATATCACTGCCATTATTTGCCAATTAATATAATAATAAAAAACATATTTTCCTTTGACAGGAGACGATGTCGATTGGGACCTACTGGAAGCTGAAATCTCTGAGGAAGACGAAGAAGAGGATGTTGATTACACGTTCCATGATTCTGACCTTGACGACATGCCTCCGACGCCACCCAAAAAAGTGTACAAGATAGGGATGGAGGTCCCGAAAGGTGACAAGGGCCGCTCTGACAAGCCTTTCGACTTGAGTCATTCTCCTTAGAAAGAACTACATATATGTATGGCGTGCTATTATCCACTGGTCTGTTTTTTTACTTATTTTGTTTGTACATAAACAAAAGTTTGTTGTGTTGTTATCCCATGAACAGATTATTTGATTACTGCTTTGATGTTTTCAAGTTGTATATCATGCAAGTATTGCAACTGACCTTAACTCCAATGCAATCCAGACCTATTAAATTTAGTCAATTATGTTATATACATTGTCCATCCACTGGCGGAGCTTAGTGAGGGCCAAGGTGGCCCATGGCCCCTACTGAATTCAGAATTTTTTTGTCTAGCTTTGGTTAATACTTAGTTAAATACTCCATTTCTCAAAATATGGCCCCCTTTAGGCTACTGAACTGTAAATTCAGCAAAGAAATGACCCGTAGAATATCACTCCATTGTCAATTGTCACAAAATTCCACCACAAAAAATGGCCCGTATAATTAAATGACACAGTTAAATTTTTGAAATCAATCCAAACTTTACGACGCTAGAATGCTAAAATGACCCCCTCTGTAAATCACATCAAGCTTCGCCGCTGTGTCAATCCTCGACAGGTCTCACTTAAAAATACCATATGAGAACCATTCAGTTGCATCGTAGCTTCTATAATGAATTTGCTTTACCCTGCTTACTTGTTACTCATCTTATTTGACGCATGCCTCTACCTCTGCTTTCAATTCCTTCTCTATTTTGTTTCTCTTTCTTCAGCCCAACCTCTTTCTTAGTTGAACTTACATGTTACCAAACTAACTATAAAAAACAGTTCAATTTAATAACTCTCCAAAAATTAGTAGCCCCAAAAAAAATGTACAACTTAAATTTCACACTTCCGCCAAGCTTGAATTGTGCGGAGCGCGTCCGCACACCTAGTATATATTCATCATGCATAGAAATCTAAAATGAACTATACTTATCCTAACAAACTATTTCTATTGCAGATAGTGAAACCATTAACCATTTGAAATTCACCACATTTATACCAGTTCATCCAAGCATTAATACATCTTTAAGAAATGATAGTAGTGATCTTACCATGCATGATTGCGTGTAGTCCTGAACTGAAAAACATATGTGTAACAAAACCTGAACTAAATAAAAATATGATAAAGATCAGTTGCAACTAAATCATACAGTTTTTAAGCCTGTTGGAGATCCGGAGAAGAGGTGATATATGGCGCGATAAGAAAGAAAAATTCCATGCGATGATGCGAGCATGTTACATGTACTCCCGCAGACTAAGGGGTTCATCTAATCATCTAATTACATATCTTCTGTTGGTTCATTGTGGCAGTTGTCTTGTGGTAGATGATGACCACAACATTATTGAATGTTGATTTATCGTGCCCAAATCTTCCATGAAGATTTGTGACTCACCACCATACTAGATAGAACTTGACGAGCACAACATTATTAACGCTCATACTGATGACAAGATGGTAGTGGCAATATCGGAATGAATGTAATTACTTCGATTAATGAGTAATGACTAATGAGGCACGGGAACAAACTGCCCAGTAGTAGACAGTGAAAGGTACTGCACAGTTAAACTGCGTATGTAAAACATAGTCTCTTGCCGTAGGCTTTTCAGATTAAAAACAAAAAAAAATTGAGGTGTAAGTTTTTTCCACTGATGGCACAAAATTTTCCCCTAACTTGGTATCTTCAGTACACAAGAATTGGCACGGACAATTAAGACAAAATATCAATTCAAACCCTTATACAGGATACCAGGTACAGTGCTTGATTCTGTTGTTTAAGTAGCATCCTGCTATTTTGGGATTCATGCAATTTAAGAAAAGAGAGTAATTTATTGATCCAATGACTTACATCATAAATGCAACAACAGCTGAATGTATCTAACTCTGAATGAATGATACACTCATAAGTCATAAGTGTGTCTAACCTTGACACAGTTTTTTTTTCCATGTTATTAAAAAAGATCCCTGCAACGGAAACATTTGGAGCCGAGTCCATCCTGAAGCATGAACACTTGAATGGCCAAAACAAAATAAACATATACAGAGACAAGGAATTTGCGTCATTGATTTCTGCAAATTGATACAATAATTACCGTCTGCACCAGTCACCACTCTTCTGGTGCCTTGTAAAATTCTAAACTAAAGCAAAACATAGAGACAATACCATTCATATACAGATAAATGAAACAACAATCGTCAATTTGTTCATACAAATGACCCCAACCCCAGAACTACAATCCAAACTTTGAAAATGTACACAATAGTTGCAACCATCCTTGCATGGCTGCTGCACTAACCCCATCACAAGGCCACATTAAGCAATAAAAATCTCTTGTATATAACATATTATGATCATGGGATGGACAGATAGATAATAAAAAAAATTTACAAATGCAACACCTAGAAGTTGCACATAAAAACTGTGCCTCCTTCCCACACAACCCCTCTGACGACTACTGGTAGAAATGCATCACAGCAGATGAAAGCATGTGGATAACTGCACACTCCCAAGTGTTGCACGCAATAAATGTTAACCAAATGCAGGAAAGAAATTCATCTGCCAGTGACAAGTAAATTACACAACTGGCCCTTGGTTGCCATCACACACCAGCTTTGTCCCTAAACACTTCAAATTGAATCCATTTGGTCCCCAACAGTAATACCCAGCTAGACTAATAATTTTGGTACCATATTTCTTCATTGTATAACAGAACTGGCTCATTTGTCATCAATGCTAGGTGTTGGCTAAGATTAGAGTTTATTTCTTACTCAAAGACAACAACTGGGACCAAAGTATTGCAAGTTGGAATGTTTTAGGGACTATACAAGCAGCTTTTAAACTCCTGGGACAAAAATAAAAAATAAATGATTTACTGGCCAATTGTATAATATACTTATTATCATTGCTGTTGTTCGTTTATATTAAGCGTGTTGCCCTCGGGATTAACACGACTTTTTGATTCAGGTTCCAAATGATCTTTGCCAGCGTTTTGAGTACGGCTCAGTGCAGATTTGCCCAATGGTTGCTTCCTAGCTTCTCTTCCTACATAAAATTAGCAATAAAATAATAATAAAACTAGCTCACACGAAACCACAATTCAAAAGGAAATGAAGACCAAAGATCACTTGAAACCAAAGATCCATCCATCAATGGGGCATTGATGCATTAAGGGTCTCTACCCAGTTTGCAACCAAGTATCTTTTGGAAGTCCTACTGAAAACATGTTACTTTTTCTTTCAGCAGATCACACCATAAAATTACTCAAGAATCATCCAAAGGAACTCTACATAACTACTGTGTATCCTAGATAGTTCTACAAAAACAAGAGAGAAAAACAAGAAACAGATAGAATGAATTATAGGAACTTCCAATATGACGAACCGTTGCTAGGAAGGGAGAGTCTCTTATGAGCCTGTGTGTCCATATGAACAGCCCTCTCTCTAGGGTTACTGTAAGAACGAGCCCCAAGACCTGATGGGCGTGAAACTGCTTCCTCAGAATCATCCTTAGTTCCTGCCTTTACCTGAAGAAATCACCAAAACCAAAACAAAACTTAGGATTAAATGATACTCATAAAGGAAAGTAATTCAACTGATGTTAACCATCAGATGCAGTTTGGGCAACAGTAACACATGATGAATGTACCTGAACTTCTTTCCAAATGGTTGTTCTATCTGATTGAATAAGACCTGATACAGAGCTGCATGACAGCAGTACCAGTACCTACTAACACATGATATGAGATATGTAATTCATCACCTTTGCTTTGGCTGATGCTGATCGAGTTGAGGAAGACCCGCTCCCCTCTGACTGTGCTGGTCGAGCCTTATTTGGAGTGGAAGAGACGGGTTTCTTAGCAGAAGCAGGTACCCTGCCCGGAGTCTTATTGTATCCACCGGTGGTTTCAGCCTGTACAGGTTTGGATTCCTTAACTGTTGCTGGACCATCCTTTGTGTTGGGATCAAGCAAACGATTCTCCCAAGGTCTGACGGCCATCCACCTCTCTAGCCAGTTCCAGCCCCAATTGTTCTTATCAGGTTCAAGCCCAGCAGAAGCTGGTACCTGCCTCAACCCAGCTTGCCACTACAACAAAACCAAAGTTCAAAGTTATTTCTGGTAAAAGATGAGAAATATTAAACCTGGTTAAATTCAGCTAAGCATGCATTTGAAAAAGCCATAACTAGCTACCTGATGAGTTAATGCGTATGCCATGGCTCTCTCTCGCTTGGCAGCTGCCTCTTGTCTCTTTATTATTTTCTCCTGTATTTGCTCGACTGACCCAATGCTGTCGCACCATCCTTCCTGAAACAACAACAACAACAAAGCCTTGAGTCCCACAGGGAATTTACACAAAGCTTGTATGTAACTGAATTTATAAATGCTTTTCTCAATACAGATAATATGCACATCCCATGAAGATTGGTTGGCCTCGGAGAACATACACCCCCTCAGTTACACTTCAATAATTACTTTCCAAAAGAAAGGTTTTCAACCCATGGTCAACAAAGGAATAAACTCATTTTTCATAGCACGTGTTTGTTGGTAGATAAAATTACATTTTCTACATTACATAGACTATGTTTATTTTGTCCAGTGTTCTGTGAAAATGTAGTCCATGCTTTATTGGGTACATGGACGAAGGGGTGATGGTCTTGAATTAATAAGTTGGAAAGTGTAAGAAAACCAACAAAAAAAGAGAGAAACTAAAACCCCTTTTAGGTTCACTTATGAAGATGCTCAACCTTTTAGATTGAAGGTGAGCATCTATAGAATATTCTGAAAAAATAAATCTGAATAAAAAACTGTCCAAAGAACAACTATTACAGCACTGAGGCAGAATAGCATAACAATGTGTGCAATCAATCAAGCAAAAGTGAGTTAATAGCATAAACAATGTATGTATACAATTATGTTAATTATCTGCTAATGTTGGTGTCCATTAGAAGTTAGAAATGATAAATATAACAAGAAATACACATTCCCTTCAGTAGTCACATGTTACTTTGTACTAGCATGCTAATGGTGAGTACTATTATCCTAAGGATCATATTAGTTAACTACAAATAAAAATGTTATGTGTCATGCGAAAGTATGTTGAATAATTTAGTTCTATATACTCTGCCTATGTAGTTTTTTTTTTTGGGATATTTTTTTCTTGTGCCACTTAAGACTGAGGAAATCATGGATTTGCCACCCAAAATCAACTTCTCCCTTATTTGCCATCCAAAAACAACACTTGCTCCCTTATTTACCATTTTTTATTTTAAAGACAAAAATGACCCTGCTGATCTCCATTCTTCTTCTACTTCTCCACTCGTGGGCCCCGCCCCGGATTCTCAGCCACCATGTCATCCCCTCCTTCCGCTGCGACAGCAGCCTCACAAGCTCTGACAATGGCGTTTCTTGTTCGATCCGTGCAACGCAACTCAAAGCCCCTATCGCCACACCTCTCTGTCTTGTCAAGGTCGCCGTCGTCGCAGCAGGAGAGGGAGTAGGCGAGATCGGGGAGGAAGAGGTTTCTTCAAGGAGGGCCGTGTCGTGGGGTTATGACGTGGTGGCTGAGAATCAGGGGCGGGGCCCACGAATGGACAAGTAGAAGGAGAAAGGAGATCGACAGGGGCATTTTTGTCTTTAAAATAATAAGTGGTAAATAAAGAAGCAAGTGTTGTTTTTAGGTTGAAAATAAGAGAGAAGTTGATTTTGGGTGGCAATTTCGCCAGTTTTGGATGGCACGAAAAAATTCCCTGTTTTTTTTTACATGGTCAGTCCCAAGGAAGAAAAGGAAGGAGGCTGTGATAGCCTTGGCAAGCCAATGTAAAATTCAGCCATTCTCACAAAAATGAAACCCAATTGACATTACTCCGATTGGGTTTCATCACTAGCCTACCCCAATTTGTTGGAACTAAAGGCTTTGTTATCGTTGTTGTTGTAATGTCAACGTCCCTTACAGTCATGAAAGGTAAATGCAAGAACAGTTTGACACTTAGTGAAGGATTATTTGGGCATGACCAGAGTACATAGCAGCATTAACATGATGGAAAGTTCTTTCATAATAGCACAACGAAGGTACTTTCGTCCAAATATTGCAAAAATAATATAAACAAATTACTAACAAGAATATCTGAATAAATTCCACAATGAATGATATATGAACTCTGTATGTCATTGTTGATATAAGATAGTGTTGTTTTATTAAAAGTCAAGAGAAAGACACCTCAATTTCTCTGACACGGTCCTCTTGAACAGGCTGAACCTGGGCCACGTGCTGACCAAGTTGACTTTCCAGTGCCATACGAACTCTGTGGGCTCGGACACGGGCCTGGACCCGCACCAGTGCTTGCATGCACCTGAGAGTGGTAGCTGCTTGTTTTCTAACAATGTGGCCTCTTACAAGAGCTTGGAGCCTAACCAACCCCTTCAAGGCCCTCAAAGCTCGTCTAGCCTGAAACATTTCGAAATCACCTAATTATTAAAGACAAAATGATGAACAATTCAATGTAAAGTATCATTGTTGTTGTTGTTATTACGATTGGATGGAGGTATCTTTCAAGAATTTCACAATTGATGTGATTTTCGTCTGGTGCACTCAAATGTAAACCAACTTTAAATGATGCTCAACCTTCAATTATGCAGACATGTCTCAACTTGTATGTCTGCAATCAATCAATGAAGTGCCGAACGAGCAAAGCAAATAAAAATGATCTTAATTAAGGCCAAACTGGTACAGTTATCACGCAAGGCAAGGACATAACAGTTTATACCAGAAACGTACCTGCGGACTAAAATTAGTACCAGAAAGAACAGAAGAAAATTTCTGAGATAAAGAATTTTTCTAAACAACTACCAGAAAAGCTCGAAAAGCAGTTTGAATAAGAGTAGCTGCCTGATTCTCCCTATTAATTGTATCAGCCTGGGATAATGCTTGCACTTGAAGCGAGGTAGGTGACATGTTAGAGCCGGACACAACATTCCTGTCAGCTGTGCTTGCATTAACTGCTGTTGGCTCATCTTGAAGAGGCACTGAAATGGCTTCAGGACCCCTTACTCTATTCTCATGCTGGACATCATTTGAGACCTGCTTTTTATTATCAACAAAATTGTAGACAATGTTTACCACACTGTCACAGACTTGAGACTATAAAACCTGTTGTATAAAGACTAAAACTGCCCTTGCACTGGTTGCCAGACCAAGTTTACCTGTTTTTCTTTACTTCTCTTGTAGTTGGTTCCCAAGTTGTATGATTTACAATGCGCAATTAAGCTGCATTTAGGCATGCCGGCAAGTTTTTTCCCTTCTTCTGTTTGCTAATAATAGGACTGGACCACTCCATTGGACATACTTCCATTTTGTATCTATCCGGTATGGTCTTTTCTACAATGCAACTAGCCAGCTTATGCAGACTAATATTCAAGATTTTGTTTCCATAAATTGCAAGTCAATTGATAATTTGATGGTACAACTCATGCTATGAGAAGTCCTCTCTTTCGCAACAGCCCACTTTAGGCTTTGAAAAAACAAGCCTGCTGGCATTTCAACTTTTATTTTCAACTTTTGGTGTTGCTATGAACCTCATTCTCAATAAATACAAGTGGCACAAAGAGAAGGCATTCAATAAAAGTTGTACTTCAACCTTATAACTAACTTACATCTTCGTCCTTTTTATGTTGGCCTGCTTTCTCTGATTTCTTGACACCAACTAGTGATTTGAGCCATTTAGCTGAAATACCCATTTCTGTTATTTTATTTACAGCACAGCAGCCTGAAAGACAAAAATCAGGTAATGATAAGTACTAATACAAGTGACTGTATTTCCAGACACAAAGCAACCACGAAAGGATGGCTGAGAGTAACAACATGACAATTAAGACCACTCATCAACTATGAAATCAAAGTGGTCAAGTAATGCTAACGTTTTTAACAGTATACCTATGCTAATGTAAAGAAATGTACGAAACCAGCTCTGATCAAATAACTTTATCGGAATGCTGGTCAATAAACATAATCATAAAGCAAAAATTCCATTATTCCATAAAAGACAGTAATACTTTGTATAATGCTTACCAAAATAAAGATACGCAATGTAAGCAAATTAACATAATTATCCTTTGGAATGGAGCCAAGCACTCACATAATCAAATTGACATACAGAAAAGCAAATTTACCTTTATATTTTGGGTCGTTGACTCACGCAATTAAAGAAAGAAAGACAAATGGCGAAGGAATGTTCTTCAGAAAGAATCAAGGAAACGGATCAACCTCGGTTTTTACTCTGAGACAATTCCAATTAGAGAAAGTAAAAGGATTTGCACTAAATTTACTAAAACAGTGTAAGAAGTTTATCTGAACAAGAACAATTGCTGAACATTGATTTTATTTACCTCATCCATGAAAAGGCAAGAGAAGAGAAGCGATCTAACTGCTCACACTAACTAAACAATATACCAAATGTAGTATCACTCGGAGATATACTTAAAAGGGGTTAAAAGAAGGTCAAGACTCAAGCGTAGTAGATCTGAGAATCTCCACGGAGGAATAAAATCGAAGCAAGCAAAAAGGAGAAAGAGGGAGAAATTCTCTTGTTGCAGCCGAAAGCTGAGAAAATGCGAAAGGGTTTAATAAAATCTATCCCTCTCTCTTCCTCTTCCTCTTTCTCCCCTCTCTCCCTTTCTCTCTCCAAAAGTAGAAAGGCCTTTTCCCCTATCCTTTTGGCTTTTTATCTCCCAAACTATTATTTTATTTAAAAATGAAAACGAAGAAAATGAAAGAGAAAGGGTTCAAACTTCAAAGGAAAGATTTTAAAAGTAGTTTTAACGTTGTACTGGCCTACTAGAGTCTAGAGCAAAGCAAGGTGAAAAGTGAAAACTTGAAAGGTAATAATGAAAAGTCGCCTCGCCATCGCCGCTGCCACGCATCTAGATCTCAAATGAACGGTCTAGATAGGATAATAGTCTTCAGTGAAATCCGTACAATTGCAGAGGAGTAAAATTTCCAGAAGGATCAGAGTAACTGTGCACCGTGGTGCCGCGTTGCAAGCGATTTTGAACCGTCAGATTGGTACTGTGCAGCAGAAGATCCGAACCCGTGGTGAGAGGCGAGCTTTCATTAGTTTGGGGTAAACGACATGTTCTCGTATTAGAATCAGCCCAAAGTACAAAGAAATGTTTGTCTAATTTCCATCATTAGTGAGTAACTCCTTTCAAGATTACTCAATCAGCTGTTATCTACGTCCTGAGCAAATGAATGAATGATTGATTTGTACTCGGAGCTGATGAACCAAGCACCGTACGTCGTACATAGTATACTCCTGCACAATAACGAAAAAAATAATGCAGACGAAAATAAAATTTATTAAAGTATTTTTTCAAAAAAAACAGAAAAAATAAATATCGCTAAACGTAAACTTAAGATATAGTATTTTATTAGTTTTGTCTTGTTTAGCAAATCAAATTTAGTAACTTTATTTATTCTGAAAGCATTGAGCATAAGGCGTTGAGCGGAAGTGGGCAACAAAGAGCGGGGTGCGAGGAGCAGGGAGCGGGCAGCGAGGACCGTGGTGCATAGAGCGAGATGTGTAGAGCGAGCAACAGGATGCGGGGTGCGGGGAGCGGGAGCGAGGAAAGGGGAGAGTGGAGCGTGGAGCAGGGAGCAATGAGCGGGGTCCGGGGAGCGGGCACCGGTCAGCGGACAAAAGGCGCATGATGCATGACCCACGTATGACGCAAGACGCTGCAAGCCGCATGACGCATGACGCATGAAGCATGATGCATGGCGCAAGATGCTGATGCATGTTGTTGCAAGCCGCATGACACATGAAACATGACGCAAGACGCATGAGACATGAGGTAAAGTAAGACGCATGACGCAGGACGCATGCGCAAGCCGCATGACACATGAAGCACAACGCACGACACAAGACGCACGACGCAGGACGCACGACGCATGGCGCACGACGCATGATGCATGACTCTACAAGCCCCATAACGCATGATGCATGACACAAGACGCATGATGGATGAAGCATGACGCAAGCAGCTGCAAGTCACATGACGCAAGACGCATGACACATGATGTCTAAAGACTTTATTCTTAGATGTATATATATTATATTGTTAGCATCTCATATATATTATCTTTAATTAAAAAAAGTATCATATATTATTCATTTATATCCACCATATCCAAAGCCATATTCTGCATAACAAAAACATCTTTGAGTCTTTAAGATAGAAAGGTAAGACACCAAATAATTAACACAATCACCAAAACTGTACTCACATTGCATCACATTGCATCACAGATCACAGCAAAGCTAACAACAAATCCGCCGCGACTCAAGTACCGGGCACAAACCAGCCAGTTTCAATGGAGCGACGGAAGCCGCAGGAGCACGACACAACCCTTCGCTTCTTGATGTCATACCTCTTCAGACTTTCACCTAACATTTTGTAATATATGCAATTTCCTTTGTGTCCTCCCACCTCGCTTGATCTGAACGAAAACCCACCGTGCCTGAACAAGAACAGGATCCGGTCGCCGATGTCGCTCATCTTGACCCACCTCCACTGGTTGTTGTTTCTATCCTCCAGCCGATATACATCGAGGCCATATGTTTGTGTCTTACTCTTGCATATACCCCAGTTCCAACGCACACCTAACAGCTCCCCAGAAGACTCAATGAAGTAACTAAAGCCTTGCCTCCCTCTCTCTGGAAGGTCATCGAGGGTAGTAACGACAGGTGCCGGTATTTCATAAGCAACAGTGTCTGTGGTGGGGTCGAGAACTCTTGTAGCACCCGTATCGTCCATGTTGACGAACACCATTCCTTTGTAACATGCGCGGGCACCCTTGTTTTTGTCTCCAATTGTCACTGTCTTCCATTCTCTATCTCTTAGTTTGTAAAAACCAAGTGCCCGACTCGATTGCTGTGCGAAGATTACCATGTCTTCTTCTTCTTGGACTCCAGTTGGTCCGATTTGTATAGTCATCCCTCGTGGACTGAGAAGCGGAATGCTCTTACGGGTAATTGGATTGAGGAGGCACCATTGATAGATATTATCAGAACCAAATTTTTGGGCTAACAAGTACTGCTGTGTATAAACGGTGTTAGTACATAGCATGTACTGATAAATAGGGAAAGGTATTTTATATGTCATTCTGGAGGTAATTGAGTAGAACCTAAGAAACCGATTTCCATTATTATCCACTTTGTAGAGCCACGGTAGTTGCCGGGGAGGGTCGGAGAGTGGAGCTGCAGAGCACCATCTATTGCAGACGGCACGAAAGCGGATGTAGAATGCCAGGTCGCCGAGTTTTCTACTGATGAGATAGATCAGCTCTAGGGGGAGATCTTGCCAATCTCTCATTATATCAGGCGTGGATGTTAATTTCCTATTTTCCTTGGCTTTTCTACTGATGAGCGCCTCTTTTTTTTTGTTCTCTTCAAACTTCAAAATTGTCAATGTTCTCGTCAAAACACTAAAATAGCTTCTCTCTTCCTTCAAAACAAATAATCTCTTATTTTCCATTAATCATTTAAGCTGAAAAATATTTACGAATCCTTCAAAACATACATACGTGATATGATACCTCTCAATTAAGTTTTCATATATTAACCAGACTTGATCAACGAATAATTCAATTTACTAATCACTTATAAACTCATTAAAAATGTAGCTGTATGTACGTACCCAACATGAACTTTGTGAATCTCATTAATTTTCATGAAAGATGGGTTAGAATAAAAAAAAAAATTTGGTTGCTAAACGTAATTGATAAGTAGAAGAGATAGGTTCATTTGAAAAGAAATGTAAAAAATAGTTATTAATAGTAATTGCTAAATAAATTAAAGCAAATATTTTCCTCTTAAATGACAACAAGAAAAATAAGAAAGATTGTCTGTTCTAAATAAATGAAGAAATAAACTATTATGATGTTTTAATAGGAAAAAAGACAATTGTAAAAGTTTGAATAGGTGCGTGAGCAATTCACTTTTTTAATGACATCATGGATTTCCACATTCCAAACTTAGACGCTGCATATCTTGAACAAAATTAACCTTGTTTGGAGAATTCATCTATTGTACTTTTCTTAAAATTCCATGCAAATAGTATTATATAAATCTCAAGTTCAGAAATGAGGAGGGTTGTGCTAGACTTGACGAACCAACATAAAAATTTAGCTAATTTTATTGAAATGAAATTCAATATGAACTTCATTTTTAGTCTACTTTAACTTGTTTGGGATAAAAAAATACTTTGTTGTTGTTGTCGTATTATATAAATAACAGAACAAACAATCTTGTTTGAGAAATTAGTATCACATGAAGAACAATAAGATTGGCAGTTGTAACATGCCAATCTCCCAACAATTAAGGGTCTCTCTTCAATTCTAGTTATTTCAGATTGAGTATTCTAAAATCTAAACAAAATAAAAAGGAAAAAGAAAAAAAAAACATACCTCAATCCATCATGGGAAGAAGGAAAAATTTCAGATCTAATACTTTAGAGTAACTTCTTTTCTTGTCCTGGATTTGTATCTTCAGGCAATTCTATTATTAAAAAAATATTCAATCGAGTGGGTTATTTTTACTTGTTTTGTTGGCATTTTGAGAGAGGTGGTACAATCTTCTTCTTCTTTTTTGAGAAAAGGCGTCAGAACCTTTTTATGCCATCGATTAAAATAGGGTGCTTATATTAGAAAAAAAATGTGGCGCTATTTTAATTTTATGAAGTCTAATATTCAGCGCTTGAGATATTTTTTTCTTTAATCCCTTATTTTCTCTTAATTAACAACTTTTTAATTTAGCTCAGTGTTTTAAATAATAGGACCGAACGTCGACTCGGTAAAACTTTGGATCAACGATTCACTAATCAAACCGTTGTGTCAACTGATTCAATTACTGATTTTTTAAGCTTTAATAAATAATTAAGTATTGCATTAGCATGTCTTTTATTTGGTATCAGGATATTCGTACCACGGTACCAGATAGGTGAATCTCCACTACAATCACGCACGACTTTTGATACAAAGTAATGCTGCTTCAGTTCACCTCTTTTGTTTCCTGTTCCAACATTATGTGGCTTTTAAAGGTTATATCATCGCAACCCACATATGAATATGAATGTGAGTGAGTATCGTATCCAATACAACACAAATGCAACAGCAATTTTAAAAATTCTAAAATACTAATGCAACTATATATATTAAACTTTAATTAAAATTTTAATTAAATATTTTAGAATTTAATAAATAAATTATGTAAAAATTAATAGTGTGACTTATCTTGAGTTCGACTTTCCTCCACACTTCATTTTTCACTCATTTTCTAGCGATAAAAAATATTATCGACAATTTTACAAAACCTGATTGTCACGTGAAATATCAAAGCATATCGCAGCGTATTGAAGACCAAATCACCAATCAAACTTAACAAAATAATCAAACACGCCACGTCACAGATATGCCACATGACGTATTCAATACTCACTCGAAGAAGCATCCGATACGGGTGCAGTAAAATATTTGAAGTATCCAAATAGCATAGCCGACAACAAAGACCTTGAAACACCAGCCCGACTGCTAATGACCACGAGCAACCCCCCCCCCCCCCCTCAACCCACCACACACACACACATTATTACAGTTCAGTAGGCAATTGCTCCCCCTTCTTTGAACTCTTTGAAGATAGGATATGTTTGTCAAAAACCCTTATAACTGAATTGAGGCTAAGCACGCACTTCACATTTTGGAGTACCGAATAAAGCCCTTCGTCTTTTCTCCCTCCTATTCGCCCCTTTTGGTCTGTTCTTTATTTGATTTAATTATTATTGCTCGTATGATATCATCATTCAAAGTGAACTAATGAGCACCAATAAGGTGGAATGACACAGAACAATTGCCAACTCAGTGAAGCATGACAATCTAATTTCTAGGTAATTGGAAGAAGAAGAAGAAAAAGAGCACAAAGAAAACAAAAATATTTACAAATCAAAGCCGGTTCTCGACTCAACTGCTGCCACCATGCAAAATTGCCAGGCACAATTAGCTAACAGGAATCATCCACACAACTTCCCTGTGTTTTGGAGCTTCCTCAGGCAAATCATCTTAACCACAAATAGTTCACCCCCTTAATACTTTTCAGAATTTTATCTGCCATATGAAGGGATTCTCTGTAATTCCCATGTAAAATCAGGCTTGCGACTCTTATTTGAAATTGCTGCTAATGCCCTAAAGAATGTATAACCAGAATTACCAAATAGTCAAGGGAATGTATTTGCATCCTTGAATATATAATTAATTCTCCTATTGTTCTTTGTTTTTATATAGGCTTAACAAATAAAAATACCAATGCAGTTACCTTGGAGAGCTGGGGCGTTTTCTCCCGAATTGACTAAGCATGGACTTCATAGAGTCAAGTGCCTCTTCTGCTGCCTATTAGATAAATTTTAATAGAACTTATCAGAAAAAAACTAAAATTGGTATATATAAACTATGATATTCAAAGCAATTAACTTCTAGAGATACAACAGATGCAACTAAATGGGACAACTAACCTGCATCTTAGCTTCTTCCCATGATGGCCCAACACCTTTCCCGTAGATTTGCCCAGCTATTTCGACCTATATTTTACCCATAACAAATATGACACAAAAACTGAGAGAAAAGGATCAGAGAAATTAAAAATCCAAAAAAAAGAAGTAATTCATACATGCACAACACTAGATCCATCTGAAGCTTGTGTCTGTGGTTGAAACACCAAGGTAAACCCCTCTGTTGTACACTGAAAGAAAGGTAGATAAGAACTCCTTAAACTAAATAACTGTGCAGCCTTTAGAGTGTCTCCTATTAAGGGTCAGCAATAACATATAAACAAACAGAAGCAAATATGGAGATAAGAAGTAACCGATCTTACTAGCTCACTGAGAGAAGCAACGCAAGTGAGAGTTCGCTTTGAGTTGGGGTTTCTGGGATCCAAGAAGTGTGACTCATCAGAGGTGCCTGTAATAGGCAATGAACCTTCATTCACGTCAGTTATATTATTGTACCCAAATATGTTTGCACCTTTAACACACCCATTTTCTTTGTTTTTCTCCGGATCAGATAGTGCTCCAGAAATGTATTTACCTGCCATAATGCGCTTTTTTAAATGGCACGGTTGATCTCACGTAAGGGAAAAGAAAATACTTTTACTCAAGTCACTTCATAATTTGGATCAATTAAGCTTATATAGTTGCTTCAATACCAGATATTCAGGTAAAGATGATTTCTTCCAAAAAGAAAAACTTACTAGCTAAATTTTTTAGAGAAACTTCAGCAGCTTGGTGCTGAGCTTCTTTCCTAGTTCTACCAGTCCCTTCACCAATCTTTTCTCCAACAAGCCAAACCTGGAAGAAAAACAATACCGGAGATGATAAAATCTACAAAAAAATCATGAGCAGCGCTCGAGTAAATAGCAACTGAAAAAAACCAACTGCCAAGAACACATGAAATTTGACATCATCTGTACCTCGATACAAAACATAAGCTCTGCAGTATCATGCATTGTTGGCCTGAACTCGACCTAAAAATAAAATTTGTAACAGCTAGGATGTTATATAATGCAATTAATAGTACACAGAAGGGGGAAAAATACATTATTAGTATTCAGTGCAAGTACCTTAGATCCACACCTCATGGCAATAGTTTGTAAAGCGCCAACTACAGTGTCCTTGTTTGAGGGCGGTTGATCCCATCCTGTTAAGAAAGTAATGTCACCTGATCAGTGCTCAAGACCATAGCAAAAATGAAAATAATGGAATCACTTCTTTGTGCATACATCCCAAAGTCCAGTGACTGACATATTTAAAAGTTTCTTAGCAGGCACTCAAATTACAGCAACAACAACAACAACAACAAAGCCTTTAGTACCAAACAAATTGGGGTAGGCTAACCCAAATTACAGCAGTCGACTTCAAATACTGGGTGCAAAAAACACATGATTGCGAACGTACATATGACTGTGAACGATCATACAGTCCAGGTAAGCTGACCTGCTCTTTACATCTTTAGACTCAAGTTCAAGAGAGGCAACATGGAGGAATTTCTATAGATAGAGAGCAAGCTTATTGCAACTAGTACATGGGATGTAAAGGTGGGGGCCAAGGGGCCATGAGTTAAGAAGAATCTTAGCTGAGAAAAAGAGGGATGTTTCTCTACACAGTGATACTATACAATGAGATACAAAGTTTGGGAAATCAAGTTTGTTGAATAGTCACTGTATTGTAGTGATGCTATTTTCTTTTCATGACGAAATGACTATGGATAACTCCACCTATGTTTTACATAGCCGTTTCCAAGCCCGAAAAGGAGGGTTGCGATATGCTTGGCGAGCCAACGTAAAAACTCGGCTAATCTTATGGAAATGAAATCTAATATAGACTTCATTTCTAGCCTACCCAAAATTGTTTGGGACAAAAGACTTTGTTATTGTTATTGTTATTGTTCTTGTTGACGAAATGATTATGGATATTACAATTTGTATTGCCGTGGTATTATGGTAGCAATTATGTCACTCAGGCATTACGAATTTAGTATTTAACGTAAAAACGGAATATGATTTGCATGTATAATTCATACAAAACGACATTGAGTCATTGACGGCACCACCCATCAACTATAACCTTAATGGTAACTTGCAAAGATCGTACAAAAAGTACTTGAGAATTGATATGTGAAACCCATAAAATTTTGAACAATTTAAAATCCTGAATTAATAACAAAATTTTATGTGTAAATAAATAAAACATGAAACAACAAATAAAATAATGTAAATAACGAAATAAAATATTTTGGTAAATAAATTTTTTGCACATAAATAAAATACTAAAGTAATTAAAAATCACACATAAATAAATAAAGTTAACAACAATTTTTTTTAAATAAAATAAACAATTGCATTATGATGTATATAAATAAAAATTAGGCATATGTTTAAAATTCATATATAAACAAAACTTACAAACTAAATAAAAGTTGTACAAATTACTATACTCCAATTTTAGCAATTTTAGCTAATTATAAATAATTAATTAACCTTAACAAATAAAATAGGTTCTAGAACTAGAATCATGCAATGAGTCATTTGACCCATATTTTCGAACTGAACAACTTGCAACACCAACAGCTGCACAAACCTTGTCCTTACCTAATCAAAAGCTATTAAACTAACCCTTAAATCGAATAGGAAATGATGCAACACCCGGACTTGACCCGTTAACCCGCATACGTGCCTTGCAGCTACACACCACACCAAAGATCACACGAATGACGCCACAGCGAGTCAAACCGACACAAGCAGAGGGGATCCCTCGAAATCTTCTCCTCTGCCTTGACTCGCTGCGACTCCTCTCTGGATACTTTGGTGCGGTGGGTCATAGCTCAACAGCACATGGGTAAGGTTGGACTTTCGCTACGAATCGGTGCAGGGCAACGTTGCAAAAG
>CAXKVX010002105.1:0-78954 GCA_964058865.1 Eleocharis quinqueflora | reverse complement strand
GCTTCTTTTGCATGTGTATAAGAGTATCAAAAAGCACAAGAGTGATGTCTAGAATCAGGAATTGGCCAATAAATGACGAATAATTAGAGAAACTGATTATAAGATAGGAATAGGTCTTGCTAAAAGCAGAAGGGCATTAGGCCTTCGGATGATCAAGAAGAGATCCCATAAGTGCCCAGCACTGTGTCCTTTAGAAGAGATCACATGACCAGAAGTCACAGCACATTCCATACTGAATTATTCCTAATAGTATCAGAGGATTAAGATGGAATGTGCTTTTTAATTACAAAGACCAGTTTAAATTCCCACGAAAAAGAAAATCTAAATTACCATTATAATCTTGACTGTTTTCTATCGATGAGAAAAATTACTAGTTTAGGCAATATGATGAAGTGGAAACGATAGTAGGGATAGTAGACTCAACAATTGCAAGCATCCAATAGAGGAGAAACCCAAGTTGTCGACCAAAACTTACCTTAGCAAAATTTTCATAAATTGAGAGAACGGGAGAGAGAGAGAGAGATGCAAGATCATACTTGATGACCATCATTTAAAAAACAGAACAGTTATCAGAATGGCAGAGAAACAGTTGTTACATGGATAGATAGATTCTCATTAAATAGCTGATGGAAAATATGCTGATAAGAAAGGAGTCCGATAAATAAATAAAAATTACAGATAGAAAGGCAGTAAGATGAGAGTAGCCAAGACTGAACATCAAAAGCATAGAAAAACTACTACAGGAATAGATTAACGCCATGATAATATATTTCGAGATATCACCAGAAGAACACTACACAGGAAGATGACGGAGGAAATGCTATCCTATCGTACGGTAAGAGAGGATAGAAACCAACTTGAGGGAGCAGGATTGAGTACGACATACATGTAGCATTTAAACTGGAACCTTTTAACTAAGTCGAGAGTATGAAGGCACTGATCAAATCCTCAGCTGACTGCTGCTGCTTGGGCGTGCCTGATATCTGAGCTATGCGTTCAAAGTGTGATGATTTGGAGTCTACAATCTCTATGTGTGCTCCAGAAATCTAATATTAAAGGAAACAAATAAAAAATAAATATAAAAAAAATGAACAAGTGCCACATAAATCCAACAAAGGACACAAAAAGCACATCAAAAGATTAATTTCAATTGCAACTGACCCTTCTGATGTTGTCCAGATTTGCACCACCTTTCCCCAAAACCTTAGGCAATGCGTTTCCAGGAATTACCATCTCAACATAAGGGAGGGCCCTACAGATATAGTGCAAACATGAAAATTAGAAGATAGGTCTTCGAATTTAGGTTAAAAGCACAAATTATTGCCAACTGGGGTAAACCAAAGCTACATCGAGGACTATGTGAGGAATGACTGAAGGATAGGAGGTACTGGGTGGCAGTTTATTACAATTGGAAGCTTAGTCTTTAGCTGCGAGATGGTTAGTGCATAACTTGGGTCAACCTGACTTCGAAAAATATAATTTTTCACACAACATTAGTTTCTAAGGACTAAGGGTGATGACATCATACCCAACAAATGATTTCGACGAATAAGAAGGAAGTGCCCCATAACGGGAATCATCAACCTGAAACAAAATGCAACAACAAAGATGTCAGACCAAAAAAGTAATGCTCAGAAATGACACTAGTTGAAAAGAAAAGGTCAACATAGAGAGAAAAAATATTGAAGATAGGAGGACCAGAATACCCATTAAAATCCAAATCAGACCAACCTCACACCCGAACCTAATCTGACAGGAGTTCTTTTGAAATAGTGAAAAAGCTGAGCCCAACCAGACCTGAACCTTGCCAAGTCAAATGAGGTCTCATCCAAACCCAAATCAAAAGGTCTAAAATGCCTGATCCAAATCAAAGCTACCAATGACGTGACCAAGACCAAAATCTGACTGGTAAAACTCAACCTTGCCAAATCTGACCAAACCTGGTTTAACAAAGAAAGAAACAACGTTGCAACTAAAAGTGTTTTCTTGGAAAATGAAAACACGAAAACCTGAACCTGGATACTTGTAACCAGAATGGCCACAATTTTCTTTTTTTTAAAAAGGCCCAAAGGGACTGGAGACTGATTTAAAGCCGAAAAGACCTGAATCTGACAGTGACCTGGATTCAAACTTGACCTGGGACTGACATGATAATAGCCCATATCAACACAACGACCCCCTATTATTTGTGATCTCTGTGACAGTGCACATGAGAGAGTTCTTACAGGCAGAGAACTGTATCCATACAGGCCAGTACTGGGATAAACACCAAGGCCTCTATCAACATCAAGACCTGGTCTACGGTCATAGCTCAGATGAGATGCACCTGGCACTCCCGAAGAGAGAGGGAGGCCGCTGCTGGGGTACAACATGTCCACTGAAGACAGAACAGGTTTACTGCCCATGTCATCCCTTGAAGAATTTACTGCATCGTCCCTAACCCTCAGTACATCTTCTCTGAGCCTCAGTACAATGTGGACTAAAGCATCTCTCACATTAGCTATTTCTCCTGATACCTGAAAATATATTTGAAGTAAAAAAGCAGAAATAATAAAAGATAGCAAAGTTACAGTATACAAAAGCACATGCTAACCAACAACACCATCCTTTGAGACTTCATTGATATGTATTCACAACTAGTTAGTTAATTACACAAAATTTGTTATTATCTATCTATTGTGTACATTACACATTCTCACAATGAAGAATACTCCATATTAATATTCTATCTCGAGTTACTATATTTGTTCATTATTGGTTCTTGCTAAACAGGAGTGCATTTGCTCAGTTTGGCTCTTTCTATTACACAATATAAAGTAATTTCCGTGCCTTCTTTCAATCTTCAAGAAACATATGTAGCATATATCTACTATCTAGTAAAAGGTGCCAGTCCATGAGGATAGGCACAACATCTTTAAGTCCAAAAAAAAATATGCATACAAGTATCCAAAGACGTGTTTAAGTTGCTTTGCAACACCAAAAAGCTAGCATTTCAAAGGGAGAAATTGATTACAAATGAACTACCTCAATGCAAGAATTTGGTCCACAACTCAATTTGTGCCTCATTAAATATGAATCCAAACATCTCCATGAGATATGGAAACAAAAATACTCAACTTTAATCTTTTCTGTTTGATTAGATTAGCGGCGCAATGTTTTTTTATTTTTTTATTTTGGAACATTGGGTTAAGCGGTGCTACTTTTGGACATAAATAAATACAAAGTTCAAAAATTTATACTCAAGGAGAGACATTAGGAGGCTTGGACTAAAATTAAGGAGCTTATCGCTATACAAAAAATATGAAACATTAAAAGCCATTTCAAATTCCATGGAACATGTTCTAAAAAACCGAGCCAGAAAGGTACCTGGACAATCTCATCAGGAGAGTTAGCTCGTTTGGGGTCATCCTTGGTGATATGTATATCAGCATTGGTTTTTCTGCGCATGTCATTAATGATGGAGCCACCTTTACCAATAAGGCACCCGATAATTTTTTTAGGCACCATGAATTGCATCACAGCAGTCTCCTTGTCTTCATCAGTTATCTTTTCTTGAAGCAACAGTACAGCTTCAACTCCTGATGACTTCACATCATTCGTTCCCTTGGATGTTCAAAAGACAAACAAAATATATTCCAAGTAACTCAGATACCATATTCAATCTAAGGCGCACCACGGTATTATGTATATACATAACAACTAACCTCAGTAGATATGATAGAGATCAGTGATGCATCCACATCTTTGAAATCATCATCAACATCTATGCGGGCCCCAGTACTCTGCCTAATATTTTTAACAGTACTACCTCCCTTACCAATAACCCGCCCGATCTTATTACGCGGGCAAAGAACCCGCAACAAAAGCTCTTCTGACCGAGAAGGAGGTATTGTGGCTACAGGTACAGGAGGAGCATACAGGCCGCTTGTTGTGTCAGTGAAGTGAGAATATTCGGCCGCATGTGATGTCAGGCCTGTTCGTATTGGGTCATTAGACTGGAAAAAACCGCCTGAGGGGTAAACTGACACATCAGAAGGGATTATGATGCTTGGTGGGAGGTCCTGGGGTACAGAAGTTTCTAGAGGGATCTCCTCCTTTGCCAGGAATTTGCACATGATAGTGGATATGGCAAACAATGCTCTCTTGACAGACTCCGGTTCTCCTGATATCTGGTTTAATCAATTCAGAAAAATCAGACTGAGAAAGCAAACAGCAAGCTAATAAAGGATTTTACCAAACGGATATCAGATTATCTTAATTTACAAAACTATATATAAGACTATGGAGTTGAAACAAATCCAGTGTTGATCTATGTAAATGTATTCGACCAGTGTTGATCTATGTAAATGTATTCGACCAGTGTTGATCTATGTAAATGTATTCGACAAATCTGACGTTGAAACAAACCCAGTTAGACCTGAAATTTGGCCCTCTAAAGATGATTCTATCCTTTAATCAGGTTTATTTATTTTCTGCCTCCTTTTTGTCATCTTTTTCTTTGCCCTGTTTCTCTGAGATCCTTAACCCTACTCACTTATTTAACTTGCAAGTGACAGGATGTAGTGACTGCTTTCCACAAAGAAATATCTGAAAATTTTAAATCAAAGAAAGTATTACATGAAGGAAGTTGTCGAATTCAAAGGCGCAAGAATGTGTGGCATCAGCTGGATCCTTGGGGTTAACCTTTACGGCAGCCCGAGTGCCTGATCTGACCTGCTTGATCATGGAACCCCCCTTTCCAATTACACCAGCAGCCTGACTGGCTGGTACCAGCATCCACACCTCCTCCTTGCCGCTGCCTCCCTTCTTCTCGTTCTCCCTCGCGTTTGCAAGGGCATCTACAATTGCCTCATGAACCTTGAGCAGTGCTGCCTGAGCCGGACATAGTGGTTCCGGACCTGCACTCAGTTCATCCACACCACCCAAGTCCTTGTCGGATGCAGGGGAAGATATGGTAATGACCCGCTTGTCAGACCCGAGATACGGATCCATGACTTTCACTCTTGCATGTGTCTCATGCCGGATTGTGTTAATTACCTTGCCCCCTTTACCAATCACACTTCCAATTACGGCATCCGGGCAAACGATCCGGAATACCACCTGCATATTGCCATTGCTTCCAGAAGCTTCCTGGTTGCCATCTGTGTGTCTCCTTTTGAAATTGCTTCGGTTGTCAGAATGATCGTCATGGTCCCGGAGACGGCGAGACCTCTTTCCAGTCTCACCCATGGATTATTAAGTTATTAACTTAAAACTGAAACCGGTAAGAGATATAGGTTATGGTATTGGTATTTTACGAATCGAAAGAAGCGAGATTAGAGTATAAAGAGAAAGCAACTACAGAAAGAGATCGAGGAGACAACAGAGGACGCGAATTACCTGAATAAATCGCCGGAGAAAAAAGATCTGGCCGCCTCCGCCTAGGGTTTGGTTTGGGTTATTTCACCGACTTGAAGAACGAATATTACAATTTACAGATTTAGACGCGTGGTCGAGACTTGAGAGAAGACAAATTTGCAGCCTTTTGAATGTCTGAGGGTCGTGGGATGGGGATCTGGCGGTTTATCACTGTCTGGAGATATTAACCTCTCACATTTTATCGAGCTTTTATTAGCTTCTTTAACATTTTGATTATTTCCTCCTTTTTAACCTTCTATTATTTGTGCACCCACTTCTGCTTTTTCAACCTTCTATTATCACTGGAAAATTTCACTCATCATAATATATTAATATATTGAGCACTGATAATCTAAAAAAAAATTAAAAGACTTAAGAATGCATCATATGTTTTATGCATATTACACTAGCAATGCTCTCCGTTGTAGTTTTAAAGATTCATTTCTCCTAATTAATATTGTTGTAATTTCAATATCTTTGCAGTGCATGTTAATGAATATTCAATTTTTCTAGATCCGTTTATGCACGAATGACACCAGAAAATTTTAATGTAGTATTTGAAATATGAGACTTAATCACTCCGAGTGGTGATTACAAATACGTGTTAAAGTATAAACACGTATTTTCTTAAGTACAACTGTACAAGCATAAATAGCAAAAAAAAATTGGTATTAGTGCTCCGAAATACGAAATTTTACGGACAAGTTCAAAAGATAACACCAGTTTGTGCAACTATTATACACCGCTGAATTACATCTAAAGATATGCCCCAAATTTTCATTGGAATTGATGCAGACGAATCAGACAATTTTCGTAATCTTGAGAAAATATGTTATACATGCTTTGACCTGTTTGGTCTATTCTCGAAAGCAAGATTAAAATACCACCGAAAGAAACAAGAAGTAATAGAAGTATTAAGAAAATAATGTTTATAACATGTTGCTTAAAACTTTAAAAAATAAAATAAAACAGAAACAAGAGAGCATTGAGGAAGGAAATATTAGACCCAAAAAAAAGAATAAACCCTACAGTTTCTACTATACCAAATTCAGTTCTCATTTTACAAATTGTCAAATACCAGAGACAGTATCAAGGAAAAAGTTGACCCAAAGAAGCAATGAAAAATCCTACCATGCCTAATATACCAACATATTAATTTCTCATTTTACAAATTGTCAGGAGTCTAGTTAGAGCAGGTATGGTCCAACTAAAAGTTAACACTACCTAGTTTCTTTCTCCTATGCGACTAAATCAGGTCAAATCCCAACAGACATTCCTTTTTGTTAGGTTTGCATTCTCCAAAAACTCTCCATAAATCCGAGCTCAATTTCGGAAATCTACTATTGGTTTTACTGCTGCTACTTTCTTTTCTTCTCTCTAAACCAAAGAATTCTCCAAGTTGTTTTCTTCAGCATGGGTTAAAGTTCCTTATATGGTAATGAATTTGGCTAAATTGAAACTGAACCATTTTTCACTCCTCATCTCTACTTCTTGCCACCTAAAAAGTTGTAAACTCAAATAAGAGAGTAAACATTTTCAGTTGAATTCTCTGGATTCACTGCCTTCTGGTCAATGGGACCTGTTGACTCAGGGTTCATGGGTTTTATATCTGTGTCCATGCCATGAACTGTGCCGTTGCCACTGGGGCCCAATCCGGAGTTTGAATGTTCACTCAACTCAGCAAAATTGTGACAATTATTTTCTTCTAGAGAAGTCTCAAGCTCTTTTTCATATTGATCTTTCTTTCTTCCTGCACGAACCAATGTTGAAAATATCAGGCTTGACACTTAATTATTAAAGAATCCTCAAAAGAAAACTAAATTGGTAAAACATTGTTCCCTCTACAGTTAAAGCCAAATCTATTTTAGATTAAGCCCTCAGTTATGCAACCATAGTATCAACTTTCAGGCCAATTTTGCCTCAATGAAGGGTCAATCGTGCAATTAAGCTGACATCACCTATTTATCATACTAGCCTCAACTTACCCAATATAATGCACTTAAACAAACACAAACAAACAAACAAACATAAACGTCGACAGAGAAATGTAAATTTTGGACCAAATTTCATTACTCATATCATTATGCTTGAAACATTATCTTACTGACAACAGAATTTGTAAAAATAAGCACCTGAACTTTCCAACTCATTTTGTAGAAGACTCTTGGTAAGAATTGATGCACCAGGAAACAACATGAGTGTGATGTTATTTAAGAGTTTCTTCTCATTTTCTTCAATGGGTTTGAACCCAAAACCACTTACCCACGTCTCCACCAAATCTGGAATTGCTGATAAAACCAGCAATTTTACTCTAAATGATTTCAGCGTCTGCTTTGCAGAAGTACAATAAAAATATAATACAGGTTTAATTAGTAGGAAATATCAACTTTGTATATTAAAATAGTTCTTAAAAGAAACTAAGAAAAAGGTTTCATGTGCACCAATGCAAAGAGTAATGAAATATCATGCAGAGTATTCCAGACAATAAGTGAACATACCCCGCAAATAGCATTTTGCATCTATAAACCCACTACATTTTTTTCACAAATCATACCCAGGTTTCGCTCTCTCCACTTCTGTCCATGTAATGAAGAATGGAGGGGCACAAGTAGTCTTTTGAAGAAAAGGAGGAGTGGTAATTGATTTGTATGAGGAACTTCTCACTTTTAGGCCATAAAAGAATTTGAGTTATTCAGGGGAACAACATGAAATTGTTTTCTCAAAAGAAAAAAGTAATTTATAGAAGTACCCTCTCAATGGTATTAACTAAGCGCCGACACATGCCCTGCCGACGGTACTCGGAATTTGTTGCGACCAATGGCATCTCTGCAACTCTATTTCCATGGATTCTACATATGGGTAAAAGAATAAATTAGAGACAGCATAAGAAAGAAGACTGAAGACTGTCAAAAGCTTTTACAACGTAATCCTATTATAAAACCATAGGAAGAGATGCAATATTTTTTTTCATTATTTGGTGTTTACCTCTCACCAGGAAAACATTTTCAATAAGACTAGAAGAGAGAGATGATATTCAGTTCATTTCATACACATAAAATAGAGAGGACGGTATCAAAATTCTTATAGTTGGGATAAAAAAATTTCATTAGCTCACCTTTTGAGCCTTCAAGATGGACAACAAAGCTTCAATACATAGAAACTTTCTTAAAGAAATGTTATTAAAACACATTATAAAATTAAGAAACATAGACATAAGAACCAGCCCTTGGCCTAGTGGTAGGGATATGCAAGCTCTCGACCCCCAGCTCGGCCCCTGTAAAGCCCCTATCAGATCCAGCCCTGATCCAGCCCTTAGTAAGATTTTGAAAGGACCGGGCCTTAGAAGGACCGGATTCGTTCCAAAAATACAAGCTCCTATTTACCAGACCCTTTCAAGCCCCGATCCCGTTCAGCCCTGATCCGACCCTTTGCAATCCTTACCCACGCCAGCCACTCAGACCCTTATCAACCCTTTCACAATTAAAAAAAATTAAAAAATAGACCAAAGCCCTTATTACCCGGCCCTGATTCGGTCCTAATCCGACCCTCTGCAACCCCAAAGACCTGATAAGGGTCGGGCCTTAGAGGGGTCAGACTTATTTTCTTAGAACAAAGTCCTTATTACCCAGCCCCTATTAAGCCCTCTTTAGATCCGACCCTTACCCGGCCCTTGTAAAGCCCGACCCGACCCTTTAGACTTTCGTCACTATCTAGTGGCTAAGAGCAACAACCTCTGTGTGAGAGGTCTCGGTTTCGAAACCCGAATGGGAGGATTTTAAGGTCATTTAAATTTGGGTAGCTTGATTTATCTCAAAAAAAAATAGAAACAGAGACATAAACATACTTCAATTTGTTCTAAAGTAAATAAGCACCACCATATTCAAGGAAACATGCTTTTACAAAGATATACCCTAACTGTATGCACTGCTCACCTTAGGGATGCCACAGAAACAATATCGTCACCCTTTTCAAGCACAACAGTGTAAAATCCCTTGTAATCCAATCTTGCAAAATTTGACCTGAAACAAACATAATTTCAGAGGATTGAAGCTAAAATATACAGAACTGATGAAAGGATAACTCAATAAACCAATCTTAAAGGGTAAACTATAAACTATACTAATTTTCCAATAAACATAGTACAGACTTAGAAACATTAGATGTTATAATTAAACATTATGAAAAATATTAAAGAAAAATAAGAAAATAACTAATGCATAATCATATTACACAAAGGTCACAATATCAACTTTATCCTCAAGGACAATAACCATTCTACAATCCTATTCTGACACAAAGACGACGACGACAACAACAAAGTCTTTATTTTCAAATAAATTGAGGTAGGCTAGAAATGAAACCCAATCTGAAATGAAAAATCAATATAAATAATAATAATAATATAATAAATAGTAAAATAGTAATAAAAATAAAAGTATAGTAATGATAGTAATATTGTAATAAAAATAATAATACACTATTCTACTAATTATAAGTTTAGACTAGTGCTCTACGTCGTTAGTCCTGGACTAAGGTCGTACAATTATAACAATGCTTCTAAAATTTAGTTTGTCACGGTTTTGATACGTGGATCGTTGACTTTCTTGCACTCCTATCTGACGCCAACTATTTGGAGACAATCCATGTCTTGTCCTTTTTTACAACTTCATCACATGTCAATTTCGGTTAACCCCTACCTCTTCTTGTTTTTTTGATGCGGCTTAAAAACTCCACTACGTACTAGTGCATCAGAAGGCCTCCGCTGGATATGCATATACCATCTCAAATGATGTTGAACAAATTTCTCTTCAATCGGTGCAACCCCGACCTTATCACGTATATCGTCATTTCTAATGTTATCCCTTCTTGTATGCTCACATATCCATCTTAACATACGCATCTCTGCCACACTCATCTCTTGAATGTGTTGTTCTTTAGTAGCCCAACATTATGCTCCATACAACATTACAGATCTTATTGTCGTCCTATAGAACTTACCTTTCAACCTTTGTGAGACCTTCTTGTCGCATAAGATGTCAGATGTCAGATGTTTGTCGTTATTTTATCCAATCCGCTCTTATTCTATGGCTAATATCTTCATCAATCTCGCTATCACTTTGTAGCATCGATTCCAAATATCGAAAGGTGTTTCTTCTAGGCACTATTTGTCCATCTAAAGTGACATCTCCATCTTTTGATCGAATGCCGCTGAACTCCCACTTCACATATTCGGTTTTAGTCCTACTAAGTCTAAAACCTTTTGATTCTAAAATTTTCCTTCACAACTCTAATTTTCTACCCACCCCTACTTTACTTTCGTCTGCAAAGAGCATGCACCAAGAAATATCGCCTTGTATATCTTTTTGACACAAAGGAAAAACAATATAATACGTGGCACAAGACACTTACCCACGATTGTATATGACATGTGGTATCATGTCAATACCAGTCCTAGGGTCAACCATAGGTACAAAGCATTCCTCCATTAGGGTCAAGGCAACAGCCAGTTTGGTGTTGCAATCTGCCATCAGAGCTATCCTTTGGGCCGAATGCACCTTCTGCTCTTCATGATTGCACCTCAGAAGGGTCCATGACAGCCCATCATCAAAGAAATTTGCAACCCCAACATGTGATCTCAACCACTGATATATCTGCAAAATAGTTCATGCAAGTTTGACTGTAATAGGTGTTGCAATTTAGGAAGAAACAATCAAACAAAAACAAGAAAAAGGAAAAGCAAGCAATTTACTACATAAGAAGATTGCAACTTAACTATAGCTTTGAGAAAATTGTATGTTAATTTAAGGAACTCATTCAAAAAATCCTTACCTCTTGACAGCTCATCCCACAAAACCATGCATTGGGTCCCATCTCCACGTCACATGTTATACCTCCAATGCAAGTATCATGGTCTGCCAAAAAGCAAACTAAATGTAAATCACACAACTAGTGTTGAAAATAATATTATATTTGACCTCCTTAAATAAAATGAACATGAAGACTATATAAAACAAAATTGAAAAGAAAAAATCTGGAAGCTAACATGAATCTCCACATTGCAAGCATTTGAGATCACATGAAGAGGGAATGTCGGTTTTGCCCCCAGTGGCATTCCCACAGCTCTGACAAATGCAATGCCAACAGTACCAGCTACCTTCTGGAAGTTCTTCCTAAGCACAATAAAAAAAAATACTGCCTAATCACCCTCTCTTGGACCTTAAATTTATTTCAGCCATATCTAACCGGACAGTAATTGCAGAGCAGTATCAAGGCTTACTAGGCATGCCCAGATCACCATTTTGTTCATATGGGATCCCTTGCAAATTATTTTGACTAGGCACAAAGTGGCATGGTAACTGACATCTGGTTCATGCATATTGTTAAGCATGGATGTAATACATAATAAGGTAAACATCACCACATAGTGGCATGGGAACTGGCATCTGGTTCTTACATATGTTAAGCATGGTTGGCATACAAAATAAGGCAAACATCTCAGATACTATTTCATGTACCATATTCTCACAAAACTAGCACTTGCACCAGTGCAAGCCACCATAACAGTACCAACCCTGCCAATGGAGCATGGTGTATTGCGAAAAGAACATAAAATTCTTCTACAGTCACATGTCAGGTTTTGCAGCTCAATACCTAACGATGCTGATCCCACTATGGCACTGGCAATAGTACATAAGTATATTGGTATTACCTGAGAAGGCAAGCAAGCTGGGTGATACGTAGATGGACATCTGTCACAACACAATAATTCGCCACCATCCCCACAGAGCGCACAAGTGTCATCATTCTGATCCTCTTGATCAGATCCTGACCCTGACCCACTAACCCGATCAGTTCCCTTCCTCAGTCTATATTCGGCTGACCATGTCTCCAGTTGGCACAATGTGAACGACTTCCCTGACTGGAGAAAGAGGTTCCCTGACCTCTGACACATGGGCCCTGCATGAACCTTAAACTCTGACAGGGACATAACCCTAGCACAACAATTGCACAATATTCCATCAAGGGTAACCCACCCTTCTTTAAAAACATCGCTACCCTTTACATTTCGGTATTGTACCACCTCATTCAATGATATTCCACCAGTCGCAATAAGCCACGACAGCACGGTTTTTCGAGCAAGAATTAACCTTCTCGAGTCAAAGCCGCTGTTATTCTTTTTACTCTTATTACCGCCCTTATTTCTCAGCGCTAACTGAAATTTTCTCTTAGGGGTTCTCCTGATCCTCTGCATTTTATATTTCCTTTTAGTGGTTTGTTGTGATGAGTTTCCAGATGTGAACTTCCCACTGGAGTTAAAATCTTTGTTTTTTATTATGGCAGTAATTAGGAGGTCATCGTCATAAATGTGAAACCCACGAGGTCTTTTATGTCCATTTTTGGGTTTTGGGTCTACCTGCTTTTTGGGTTTTGGACCTCTCTTGCGTCTTGGAGTTGTAAAGGTGTTGCTTTCAATTTGAGGCGATTCAATGATATTAGAGCTGCTATTTGAAATGACAAGTGAATCCGGTATGGATATGGTGCGGCCTGACTCCATGTCAAAGCTGATCTCCTGCAAATGGTTTGCTGGCAAGTGGTCATCCACCAAGGGGTTTCCATACAAGATGTTTTCAGGTAAGTGGTTTTCAGGAAAATAATTTTCAGGCAGTTCAATTTTGGACCATCTCCGTGATTTAGGTTTTGTTTCACAAGTGCGGGGCTTCTTTGTTGGCTTTATTTCAGGAATTTCCTGCCAAACCATAAACTTAATAAAGTAAGGAAACTAGATTGTAATAAATTGAAAAAATGCATGGTAAAAAACCAAGAAGCATGTGCCTATCCTTTGGAATAAATTCATTTTCAGATAATTAACAGTTTTATGTGAAGTGAAAGCAGTGATACCTGTTCTCGAAATTTACTTTTCAATTAAATGTTTATGAATGAATTATAAAAAATCACACAGTTCTGTTTACAACTCAATACCAAAGAGCTACATAACTGTACCTCATTTATGCCCGGTGTATCAATTTCAGAAATGCGCTTGGACCTCTTGCGCGCTTTCTTGATTGAGTTGTTCACTAGTTTTGCTTCCCACGGAGACCTCTCGAGCTCATAATCTACAGCATTTTAAGCACAGATTGAAACCTCTTTATCCGTACCAAATACTCTACAAGGAATTCCAGCAAATACCATAGAATGTTTAAATTCTGATCCTGACAGTGAGTGCACAATATACCAGTACATACCCTATTTTCTTGTTCTTATTTAATATCTGTTTTGGATTCCTCCAAAACATTTTGTTTATGTGGTTTGTCTTGTTAATTTATCACTATTTCATACCTTCTTTTAATATCTCTTCCTGTACTTTCAGGAATCAGAATATAAACATTGTAAATCTCTCTCATGCACGTAGTGTGGCATGTGCATGACAAAGATTACAATGTTCATATTATGATATTAATATAAAATTGGTATTATGCGGTTCATCTTGTTAACTTATCACTATTTTATACCTTTCTTTAAATATCTCTTTCTTGTATTTTCAGGAATCAGAATATAAATATTGTAATATCTTTCATGCACATTCTCTTGGTGTGTGCATAAAGAAACTATACAGAAGAGGAGAGAGAGAGAGAGAAGGAAGGGAGAAACATACCGAGATTACCCACATCAACAGAATGTTGTATTCTCTCCTTTAGCTCACTTCCATCAATGTCATAATAACTGTATTTGCATATAGCCAGGCAAGCATCAGTCATTTCTTGGCATGACCCATTGTCCCCACAACTACATTTCTTTCTTTTCACCCTCCGTCCTTTGTCTTTATGGTCATCACCTGCAGAAACCTCGTATGGATCACCAAAACCAGCAATCTCTTCCCTTACCACCCCCTTCTTCCTTCTCCCTTCGCACACAACCACAGTTTCACTGCCTACCACTCGAAGTGTCCCACGGTTCCTAAGCACATGCACTTTTTTGTCAATACACACCACAGCTATATATGGGTCAAGGGCCCACCACCTGTCCAACAGAGATAAGCCAACCACAGGGCCCCATGGCCTCTGTTCGAACCTAGAAAAAGTCTCAGCCAGGTCTACCCAAAATGTACTCACATCAGACCATTCATTGGGGCACTCTTCTCCTTGTGGCATAGGCAAGTGGGCCCCACCTAAGTAGGATTGTAGTATCTCACCACAAGTGCGCCATGCTTTGGAGAAGGTTGTGAAGATGAGTTCGTTAGGAGGATACTTATAGTAGGCTGCAAGCTTGGCACGGTCACTTCTTTTCCGTGGCTCAATTTGCCAGCCTGCTTCTGTAAGCAGCCGGTTTGCATGGGCCCGCAACTGGTCTGACAGGTCTTTGCTCAGCGACTTGGGTTCACGTCCTGTTGCTTGGTTATCAACCGACCCACCTGAAAAGGTTGATGTGGCATTTACATTTTAGCAATAATAATAAGAATTGTTTATAAACTTTAGACTGTGACACAACTGACAATTATATGCAAGAAAAATCTTACCACATCCTGGTTCCTGCACCTCATTATCCACATCCAGATCATAGTCTAGCGGGCCCGACCCAATAGATCTCTCGTTTTCTTCGTCCATATTTCCTGAGATTAGAGAAGAGGACAACAAGAATCATGTAATTAACATAAAGTAGTTCCAGTATTAAGTTGATATGTAGAACTGTACTAAAGCTTGCATGCACGCATGCAACAAGTTTGTTCAATTGAAGTTGTATAAAATACTAAGCTCATCTAACTGAAGGCAAAGTCAGTTATAGCAAAACTGATTATGAGAAAATGACATTAATTTTGAAGCTTCTCATACCATATACCGGATCTTCCGCTGAGTGATTATGCAAAGTCATGGCTTGATCAAATTCTAGTGGGTCATTGTCTATAAAATCATTTGGAGCACCCAAATTGCCTCCCATCGTTGCATATAAGTCAACCTCAGATGGGCCCATATTCGGATCTGGTCCCAATGGATGCATAACTGCACTGAACTCCAGCATGCTATTATGTCCACTTATGTTTTCAACTGGTGGATAGGAATTACTGTTGTAGGAAACGCCTTTATCGATCTTGGGGCAAAGTTCAGACGAATCAGACTTGACCAAATCCTCAGTCTGAAACCCTAATGGGTCTCCCTCTGACGGGTTTGGTTCATGAATCTCATTTTTCAAATGGGGCCCGCTTGGTTCATCATTCTGGTCTCTAAAAATATTACTATTCATCGCATCTAATTCTTGCGAACATGAAGGCGTGCCTGAAACAATTTCAAAACCATTTCCAGCATAGGGGCTGGTTCTGACTTCATTTCCAAAGAATACTTCTTTAAATATGTCTGACTCTTGTTTTGACCCGTCAAATTCATCACTTGTTGCCACAGAAAGAAATTCTTCTCCAAACATCATCCGCATAACTTCCAAATCAGTGAAACTTCGTGGCAACATGGAGCTGTCTCCCTCAGGCATTTTTATCACACTAAAACTGAACCAGTGTAAATGAATACAATAAGAAAGAGAAATTAGGAAAAAAAATAAATTGGGCCAAGTTTGAACTATATAACTCAAAATTTACAAGGGATGAACCAGCTTTGGAAAACACTGATCCATAAATCCAAAAAAAAAATCAATACTGAATTCAGATATCACGGCAACAACTATAACCACAATATGAGATATAGAGGGGGAAAAAAAAACAAATATCAACAAATTCAATCGGTTACTGCAATGAAACTTCAATTGGACTGTACTGTCGGAAAATTAATCACAATTCTACATTAGATCGACCAGAATTCTACTATTGGATAGCTTAAAGCATTAAAACCTTCCACTTATGCACGAAGGATTGACAAACTGGAGAACTTAAATAGCTTGAAATCTAAACACAAGTCGCAGAACTACTCCTTGGGCAACAAATCGAACCAAATTCCACTACCAGACTAAAGGAAAGAGCTCGCAATACACAGAAAAGGTACCGCTCAAGCAAAAATCCACCGAATTTTACGGTCAGATCAGGCCAAATCGCGAATCACCCGCAGATCAAAGCTCAATGCGAGACGGAAAACAAAGGCATCGAAGAGATAAGAACAGACAAGTGAAATTTTAGCAGAAGCGAGGCGAGAGAGGCGACAGTTTTGACACCTTGAGCTTACTTTTTTCTTTGACCCCCTGTTTTTCTTGTGTTCTTGCACAGATACCCTTGTGTGCAAACGACACACGCTTCGATGGAGAGAGAGAGAGAGAGAGAGTGTGTGTGTGTGTGAGAGAGAGAGAGAGAGAGAGTGCAGTGTATTGTAGCCCTTTTTCGAGGTGGAGTTACGTTAGCTGGACTGAGAAGAGAAGAGAAGAGAGGATTATAAAAAATGTTTTGTTATCAATGTGAAAAGAGAGCTAAAAATGGCTGGAAAGCAGGCGATGGTCCGATGGAGACGATTCAGTCTGATTTAGTGATTTGTGTTTGGTTTTTACTTTTTAGTGGTGTGCGCGCATGATCAGGGCAGTCCGGCCGATTTCTTTTTTATTTTTATTTTTATTTTTATTTTTATTTTTATTTTTCTGACATTTCTTTCATGGAAAAAACAACGGAAAATTCATCGCGAGGACGCCTTCATTAAATCTACAATTAGTATATTAACGGTGTTACCAAAAAAATTGCATCTTATGTTTTTTTTTTCTTTTTGGAGGATTTTACTATCAAATATTTATTAGCCAATAAAAGAGTACATCAGAGGCAAGAAAAAAAATGAAAGAAAAAGTAGATAGGTCACAAGCACGAGTCGGAATCTGCTATTATTTTGGATATAAAATTATAGATGAACTCTGAATGATCATAAGTTAATCATATGAGAAAAAACTTCCAAATTTTACGAACGATAGTTAATGATTAAGAACAATAACATAATGTGAAAGATCATGTGTTCGAAATTTGAATGGAGAGACTCAAGTTTAGACTATCATTTTAACTCAAAAAACAAAATTCTCGAGCGATAATTAGTCACGCCTCCTCGCCTCTTAATCAAAATATATACAACGGTGATCCAACGCTGGAGAATATCTCAAAAATTAAAATTCTCGAACGATAATTAAGCACGCCTCCTTACTTTCTAATCAAAATAAATACAATTGTGATCCGGAGAGTATTTTTTGTTTGAAGTATCTGCATGCAACTACGAAAAAATTGATTGCTAGAGAATAATTAGTCATTCTCTTAGACCTCATTTTGCGCCCCGTTTTGAGGGCTAATACAAAAATCAAAAATAAAAAAATGCCTCGTGTTAACATGTAGTTGAACATGGTGTATCAAAGCTGGATATTTTGGGACTTAAATCCTTCAAATCTATTTTACCTTTTCATTTTTCCTCTTTGCTTTTTATCAATTTTGATCAACAAAACTTTGACCTATATATAGGATAATAATCATCTCATCATCTTTATGTCCATAAAACCATTCTACTTCTATATTGTTTTCAAAAAAATTGTTATAATAGTTGTTGGTTTAATGAACTTAATATATAAAAAAAAATTAAACTCAAAACAGACTCAGAGCTCCCCACCAACGCAGTAATATCATTTGTTTATATTAAGACAAAATATTTAGAAAGGTGGCAAGTGCGAACTTTGTTTCTCTTTATTATAAAGATTTTTGTTATCCTTTAAATTTCTTCGTCACTTTTCAGTACTTAAATTAGGTATCTTCATAGAGAAGAGAAATCTACCACCATATCCATATGTGCTAATCATGGTTCTTCCAAAGTTCTCATTTTATTTATTTATTTTTAACAACATTCACAATTTTCTAAAATTTAAAGAAGATTCACGTACGTGGCAAACACTTTGTTGATAGACAAATTCAGGACAATTTTCCGTAGTTAGATTTATAAATAATTTTTCAGAAAAAAAAACTATCTGTACGTTAGAAAATTTCTCGTTTTACAAACTAGTGCACTACAAAATTTCGATCCTCAACTAATTTTTCAGAAACATTTTAATAATTACAAAAAATACTGACTTGTGAGTCATAAGCAGAAATATTTTATACAAAACAATACCTACATAAGCCCAATGAAGCCCAATTGTAACCCAACACCAAAAAATTCACAACATTCGGCCCAAATCTACGCTAATATACATTTGTATTTAATATAGTAATCATTCTCTTCCACATGGGCTTGGATCTAGACTATTTATTTCTAGGGATTTTTTATAATCAAGTTTACATAAATTTCGAAACAAGAAGTCAAGAAGACAAATTCAAATTTCGTGCTCAACATTCTTCGATCCAATCTGCCTCCATCACATACTTTTCCTTTAAGGCACAAAAATTACGAGGATAAATTGTATACCAGAAAAATCAAATGCCACTTTTTGATTTGGCTAAGACCTCAGACTTGATTTTTATTTTTATTTTTGCTACATCATTGTCACTTGTCAGGCGTTGTCAAATAAATTCTCAGTTCAAATTCAATCTGGCATTAGCTTAAGTATGGAGCCTGAGTCTTCTTAACTCGACTAAGACATGAAACTTTGACAGTGTCTAATAACTTGTAAGCGCAAGTACGGAGTATATAAAGTGTATTTTGCAGAGTATTCTTATCTAACTCTTTAATTTTCTATGTTGTATTATTGTCAAAGTTATTGTGTTGGTTTAAGTTATCATAATTTTGTCACACTTAGATTTTTGATATATTTAACTAAATCTAAAAACATCTTTGACTTAATCTTGATTTGCTCCATATTTCTTGGCATACTGTTTTTAGGACCCTCCGTCCCTCACCGTATTTTTTTTCATTTTGAATTAAGTTGAAGATATATCATATATGATGACAATATCAGTGTTGCTATTAACAATGAAGGCATTAATTAATTCGGGCGGATTCATAATTTATTTCGAGTGGTTCAAAATTAAATTTTTTTTCCTGAATGATTCAAAATGATGCATTTTTTTTTTTTGCAAATTATAAGAATATTTTTTTCAATTTAATGTTACTATTTCGAAAAAAAATTCAGGGTGGTTTAGTTGCCCCTAGTCTTAGTGGCCCCGCAAATAACATTAATTAATTATTGTATATTTAGATAATATCTATATCTATACTATCTTATAAAGCATCTAAGAAATAGAGTTCTCCATTTGGTCATAGTCTTACTTTTTTATGGACTAAAATACCCTTCAAACTAGAGAATACTAATACACAATGCTTGATTCTATAAGAATAATAATGTCATTTGTACAAATTATATATGGTAAATATTATAAGAATGATTATTTACATATTGTCATTTGACTATCAATGTACATCAATCATGTCGTTTTTAACTGTGATATACTCGGCATGAGTATAAAATGGTTCTAATTGAATATAATTCATAATTCAAATGTAATTTTTTAAAACAAAAAAAAATGAATTTTAACTTTCATTTAAAAAGTTAGACTGTAATTTTTAGAATAAAATGGGTTTAATTGTTTTTTACAATTAAATGTTATTCAAGCTAATAACATGGTTTAAGTCCATTTTGTTTAAGAAATTGAGCTCAACGGAAGTTTTATTGGTGCATTGTATTATACTATGTGAGTAATTTAGAAAGACCAGCGATGAATAGGAACAAATTTGAGTTATCGAAAAAATAAAAATTTGAACTTACTCCATAAGTCTTGTTTCAACTCTATAAATTTCTCATTTTTTTAAATATTTTGGATATAGCAATATAATAGTGTAATTGTATATGTAAACTTTTTAAGTACTTTACTTTTATTATTTTTAAGTACCAATATAATAGTGTAATACGACCAACTTGTGTCAGCTGAAGTCCCCGACCCAAAAAATAACCTATGTTGCACAAGCTGGTTGCTACTCACATGTTTCATGGACCGTGTGGAAGTCTGAATCCTAATTGTCCTTGCATGCAAGGTGATCTCAAATGATGTAGATTTCATTTTTCGAAACAATTTAATGAGTCAACACTTCAAGGAGACGACTCATATCCAGTATATCGAAGAAGGGACAATGGGCATGGAGTTAATGTGCGAAAATCCTAGCTAGATAATACAACGGTGATACCTAGAGAATCATCGTCTAAATGAAATTGTTGTGCAGTGCATGTATATATTATATTGTTGTGTAGTTGAAAGATAAATACGCGCGAAAAATTGTAAAATCACTTCTCCAAGCATCTATTTTTAATACAACTAATTGACAAGAACACATAATTTTGAATATGCGTCGAATAATTCACAAAAATGTGATACACGCAAAAATAATATTTGATCAACACGCAATTTAAATGATTCTTTTTCGGTCATATTGTCTCCCGTTGCTTGGCACGAGTACGATTACTAGTTTTACAATAACGATGTTGTACTGATGTTTGTAGTTTTCAATTTGGAATTAATTAATACATTAGCTGATTTCTGTTTGATTTTGCATACTACTTTCAATTCCGGTATATATATATATATATTGAAGAAATGAATATCTTGTGCATCATACTTTAATTATCGAGATTGTAAGTGTGAATTTGATAAAATCTTTTGTTGCAATAATGTTAATTATGTCCTTCCAAATTTTAATATGTTTATTATAGTGTCCAAATTAATCTTTATGTACATGATTTAATTTATTGATGTTGCTATAAGTGTTTATATATACATATATATATATATACATATTATTTACATGTATAGTTGTTGACTCCTAAAATAAAGATTATCTTAAACCTATTAACCTACTAACCTGCTGGCAGAAAGCAACCAAAATTGGCATATAAAGGAAAGGAAACCAAAATAGTTAAAATTAACCAAAAGTACAAAACAAGCCAAGACCAATAGGAACCGTAAACTTACGAATAATGAATAAAAAAATATCAACACGGAATCCTGAGTATTTAATGCAAAACCTTGTCTAGGTAGCTCCACATAGACCATATCCAACCTTAGAGCCACTCATCTCATCACCTTCGTGTGAACCTCCTCAACGCAATCCCAGAAGGCACAAGCCATCCCCCACTAATTTCCTGCCACGTGTCCTCCTTCACATCCCTTCATAACCCCCATCCTGTTCTGCGCCTTAGCATCCCTCACCAGTCCCCCTTCATTCAGAGAAACACTGAAGATTTCACGGGATCCCCTCACACTAACCCCAAATTAAATTAATATAACATGGCCGCCTCAGCCGCCACTGCCACCGCTCTTTCCCTCACCACCGTTCCTTTCGCCCGTCCGTCGAACGGCAGCATTCTCGTGTCACGTGTCGGCTTTGGTTTCAACAAAGAACAAGTAGCCAGCAGAGGCAAGTTGAGGTCCGTGGAGATGGCCGCAGGTACAAATTTCATTTATCCACATCAACTCAATCTAATTAATTAGTAGCTAAAAATTACACAGCAGCAGAGCACTAGTTTTTACCTTTTAGGAAGGATAATTCTAGCTAGCATGTTTATATATTTACCACAAGAGTTTATATACGTACGGTAATTCCGTAAAACTAATATGTACACTATATATCAATGTATCATGCCATGGATATATGCATACATTTGTGTGTAAAAAACATTGGAAGTTGTAATATTCCAAAGAATCGATCCAAAAGGGTGTATTAATAGGAACCACTGTATTTTACTTAGACGCACCAAATTGTAAAAGAGATTATATTTTTATTCTTTTATTTTTACTACGTGCAGTGTACAATGTCAAGTTGATAACTCCGGAGGGGGAGGTGGACCTACAGGTGCCAGAAGACATCTACATTTTAGACCATGCAGAGGAAGAGGGAATTGACCTGCCTTATTCGTGCCGTGCCGGCTCGTGCTCCTCATGCGCCGGCAAAGTCGTGTCGGGAGAGTTAGACCAATCCGATGGCAGCTTCTTGGACGACGATCAGGTGGGGGCAGGATGGGTGCTGACATGCGTCGCCTACGCGAAGTCCGACCTCGTCATCGAGACCCACAAGGAGGAAGAACTTACAGCCTAATTAAGTAATTACGATCAATACCAAACTGATCCCATAATTACATGCATGTGTGTTATTGCGGTTATTATGTGATGAGGAGTTTAATTAGTATTTTTTTTTTGGAGCTAGGTATAAGACTTGCAAAGGAGAAACATTTGATGGTTGCATCAAACTCTTTACTGTTTTGTATCTGAAGGGGTAAATCGTAATGATTTTAGCTTGTTTTTAATTATAAAATATTTTGTTTTATTATTATTTTTTTCCCGTTTAATGTTTTATACTTTTATGTAGTGCGGTTCCATTCCAAGCATGTTTTTCCAACAATGAATTAGGTCAGCATGCAGGCTATGTTTTATTATTTATTTGTAGTTGCGTTACAAATTATCTTTTCGGTATTAATGTGGAGCGCGCATACTCCTTCCACTCACCACACAAGTATTGAAGAATACATAGCAGTGTATACCACAATAAAATATTATGTTTTTTTTTATAATTCTAGCATATATTAAAATTTTGCAATACATATATATACATATATTCATATATAATTAAGGAATATTATTCAAATTTAAAATATATAATTAAAATGTGGTTGTGTGTGTGTACGTTTAGGCTCTTTTTCAGTAGAGGATCGGGCTTGGTTCGACACTCAATTAATTATTTTAAGATGCATGTCAAGTTTTCTCTTTAACATTTGCTAGATCTTGAACTCGCGATCTATGCGGTAAGTAGCGCTGTCAAACATTCAGAATGGTTACGGCAGAAGCTACTATTGTTATCTATGTCGTTTATAAAACGATACCAACAACACTGCTGTTAAACGTTCCACCTGATTAAATTAACGACACAAAAAATTTTGCCATGGCTGTTCCGTTATATTAAACGACAGTAACGTTCAAAAACGATACAATCATACAATGAGCATTTTTTTAAACTGCTGAATAAACCAAGATCCAGTCTTCCAGACTTGAAACATACATCTTGAAACACTAGTGCAGAACACAATAACACAAGTGCAGAAACATACAGTCAGAAGCACATTACAACACAATAACACAAGTGCAAAACACAACTACACAAGAGTGAAACACCAAAGTCCTATTTTGATCTAAAGCTCAACCTAATTCTCAACCTACTTCTCAGATCAGATGGTACCAATCTCAACTTGCTAGTGGCTAGAAATAAAAATAACAAAATCCCTATCATCACAGAAGATCATGATTTGAAAATTAAGGAGCCAAAGAGCAATCTAGTACTCTAGGCTTCATCTTGATTCTTGAATTACCCCATATAGCGTACAATAACCCCCTCAGTGACAATAATCAACAAGTTGGCATAATCAACAAAAAGCCAATACAGAACAGAAGCCAACACAAAAGCCAACAGAATCAAGCTCAATTCAACATAGAAGAGAATCACCAACCTCATTACTGAAAAACAATGGCTCACCTACTTCTCCACCGGCCTCTGCAAATCAATAAAACAAGAAGAATCAATAGTCAATAATCAACATAGAACAACTAATGAACGTACAAGTGAAGGGTTTATTACCAGTAATTTGAGATTGCAACCAGTCTTGAGCACAAATTAGATCTTCAATGATCTCATCATTGAGGGAGTTCCTGACTGGTGATAGAGTTCTGCTAGCAGTGCTGAAGGATGACTCTGAAGCCACCGTCGATATCGACACAGCAAGAATGTCTCGAGTTAGCGTGCCAAGATAGGATATTTGGGTGCCTTGAGTTTTCACCATGTCAGGATGTCAAAATCATCATCCAGACTTGCATCATCCAGTGGCTCAGTGAGATATTCCTCAAGTTCTGATTTCTTATTTGGTTCGGCACTTCTCTTACCCTTTAGGTGGTCTTTCAAAGCTGCCCTTATATCACTGATATCACCAGATGCACTACCAGGTGGCCTAATAAAAGAACAAGTGTTAGTAAAAGACCAATTGTTACTAAAAGAACAAGTGTTAGTAAAAGAACAACCTGCTGCCAGCTTGTTACAGTACTGATCTGGAGTGTCTGGAGTGTGCCTCTAAGTACTATTTGAACAACGCATCTCGACAAGTTCTGAGGTTTTCAATAAATCTTTGACAATCATCAGGGGCCATCATTTGATAGTAATACTCAACTACTGCCATTTTGCATCTAGAGTCCAGAGCACAAGCCATGGCAAGTAGTGAATTACCACATTGCCAATACTTGTTCCACTTATTAAACATTTCTCTTCTCATCTTGACAACAAAAGGAATAGGAGAATTCTCCATACTCTTTATAGTTATGTACACTTCACAGAACTCAGGAAAAAATAGATTCAAGGTTGGATATTTTGTGCCACTTAGTTTCATAGTGGCATCATAAAAGATTTTCAAACAAGACACCAATGCAGCCAAGTTATCCCAGTCCATTTGAGATGGATATAATAGGTACATTTAATCAGAAAATTGAACATCAGTGAACATCAGTTCTTATTAGTGAACATAATTGAGATGGACATAATTGAATATCAGTGAACATAATTGAACAAAATTTGGTACCTTTTATCAAGTGTTGCATATCTATTAATTGCATCATTCAGCTCTAAGGCTAGCACAAGCATCAGGTATGTTGAGTTTCACCTGGTTTGGACATCCCAGGCAGGTCTCTTGCTTGGGACATGTGTCTCAAAACAAATCAAAAAAGAGAAGAAGGTCAATGCTCAGTAGACATTAATTGAACATAATTGATGATTATTTAATAAACTAATATATTAAACAAGGAATATACCTTATGTGTTGCTCTTTTGAACTTCTCAATTCTTTGTTGTGAATGTCTTATGAATTTCATCGTTTTGCGTATGTTACTTATCTCACCAGTGAGCACAACAAGTCCATCTTGAACAATGAGGTTCAAGATGTGGCAGCCACATCTCTGGTGAAAGATGTTGCCACCAACAGGAAGTCCTTCTCTGAAAGCATCCTTATCTAACAACACTCTAATGCATGCATCTTTGGATGATGCATTGTCTAGTACAAGACAAATGCCCTCTTATCGAAATTCCACATAACCAACTTATCAAACAAGGCATTAGCTATGTGTTCCCCAGTGTGTGGAGATGGGAGGGGAGTAAAACATATAATCATTTTTCTTAATATCCACTTGTCATCAATATAGTGGCATGTTACTGCCATGAAATCCCTATCACCACTATTACTAGCCCATAAATCACTAGTGAAGCTGACTTTACAATCAAGCTTGCCAATAAATTCATACAAATTTTTCTGTTCTTCCTCATAGATTTTAATGCAATCAGACCTAACAGTGTTCTTAGACATCAATTTAAAGTCTGGATTGAGACCCTTTATGAACACTTTCAAGTAATAGTGAGTGACACAATTAAAGGGATATTCATGAACTATTATCATCTTGGCAAAGTTCTTCCTGCAACTGTCTTAGTTGAAGGCCCAAATCTCTACCTTGGCCTCACCTGCAAATAATAGAACTTACAAGTTATGACTATCCTGTAAATAATGAAAAAATAAAATAACCATGAAATATTACCATCTGGTGTTGAGCCAACTTGCAACATTCATTGTAAGAGATCAGGTTTGTGCTTCTTATTACCAGGCACTTTTTTACAACCCTTCAATATGTGGTGCCTCAAGGAGCTGGTGCCCCTTAGATTTCCATCTGATATTTTGCCCCACAGTACATACAAATAGCAGCATAAAAGCCATCATCTTGTACTGGACCCTTGTTGAAAAATTTCTAGTACTCAGATGTCATATTTTGTCTAGTTTTCCTCTTTTTAGTGGGTTCAGGTGCAGTTGCAACATCACCAGGATCTTGAGTTGCAGCTGCATCAGCTTGGATCCTTTGTATTTCCTCTGGAGTGAAGTTTGGATCTAACCCCACACTATGAGTTCATAACAGTTCATAACATTTCATACAGCAAGTATTAGTTCTTATCAAGCAAGTATCAAGCATGTATCAGTTCTTACCAAGCAAGTATCAAGCAAGTATCAGTTCTTACCAAGCAAGTATCAAGCAAGTATCAGTTCTTATCAAGCAGTATCAGTTCTTATCAAACAAGTATCAAGCAAGTATCTGTTAGTTTGTAATAATCTAGAAGTCAATAATACGATAAATTATCATAAAGCTTTGTTCATGAATTGAGTGATTAATAAACTGTCATTTTGTTACCTTGAGTATTATTGAATTTATGAATCATTCATTTATCTGACTTGAGTCAATAACTGGAATTGTGAAACTTCATAATATAGATGATATATATTCTTAAAAGTCTCTAACCAAGGTAATTAGCAGGAACACTAACTTATCGTTACAAGGTTAGAATGTGGATTAAAAGATGGTTAAGTTTTACAAACCATAGACATGAGATGTCGTTTTAATCACATGAATACATGTTACAAGAACATGGTATTTGACAGACCTCGAATGAAACATTAAATGGAATTGTGTACGTGTCATTAATGTTTTCATTCAGTGTTAAGTTCTAAAGTATGAGGTATTCATCTTTCCTACTAAGAGGTGTGTATGTGTGATTGTTATCTAATGTTGTCGGTAAAACGCAGTTATAACGGTAGCTTTTCGGTATACATAGCTTAGTTGAGGTAGTGATGGTTTACTGAAAGTACTATTGTCCCTCGTATCTTGATACGAATTACAGTATCACTGGGCCCCTTGATGGAGTAGGATTATCTGCATGCAGTATAATTACAAGAGTAATTATATTTGATAAGTCTGCTCAAGATCGAGAAAATATTTTGCAAGGATGACACACACCTGCCTTGAAACTAATCTGATACTGTGAGACGAAAGAATTAACACGACTAAAATGTTTAGTGGATCGTGATATTGCATAAGTACAACATCGTCTGTGTAATTGGATGGTCATAGCGCAGATGTCAGATGCCTCCTATGATTATAGAAATTAAAATGGTTTTAATTCTATTTACCAACATAACACAGATCCTATTAGGTCACACCGTATATGAGCTAAATCAGAGAATCTTAATGATTAATTATAAATAGGTTATAATTAATATTAAGATGATTATAATTAATTATATACGATATAATTAAATTATACTACGTCATATAAAATGACAAGCAAAAATTACGGTTGAATTTATAAACATATACGATACGTTGTATAAAATCATACCGCAACCAAACAAATGCCAAACCCCGAGAAATATAATTGTTGAGAACAATTATATGTTTATGCATATTTATATATATTTGATTTAGATTTTAAATATTGATTATGATTTTGAATTTGGGATGAAAGTCATTTATCAAATTAAAACCTTAATTAAAAATAATTAAAATCTTAATTAAAAATAAATAAATAAAAAAAGGAAAAACCATGTCGGCATTGACTTTTGCAATGCCGACATGGGAAATGCCATGTGAATGCCAATGTATATTGATGTCGGCATTAACATATTCAATGCCAACATGGCAAATGTGAATGCCAAATTAAATAAAGGTGGCATTTGATATTTTGATGCCAACCGCCATTCACAAGGGCATTTTTGTCCTTTCATATTTTCCAAGGGTAATTTTGATAATTTGTCACCTCTTCATTTTAGTATAAATAGAGGGGTAGAGGGAGAGAGAAAGAGGCACCAAAAATCAGTTCGTACTCGTTAACTCGGATTCGTATCGATAAATATACTTTCTCTCTTTCTCGTATACGGGATTCGGAAAATAGTATTTTTGTGTTAGAGCGGTATTCCATATTTTGGATAACTGCGATTCACGATGATATTTTATTTAGTCCGTATCTCGTTGAATAGTGTTTTTGCGGGATATCGCGGCTTTCGGTATTTCTGATAGAAGAAGTAAGTCGCTCTCTGGTCGTCTTGGTGGACATATGGTAGAGGTATCAGACGTCTGAAACTCCGGTCGTCCTTCCGAGTCTTCTGCAGTCCAATTCGAATTTGGATCAAGGTATTAATGTTATATTAATCTATTTAATTTGTAAGTAGATTAAAGTTTTAGAATTCAATTAAGGAGTAGATTTGTTTAGGAATTAAGTAGAGTTTTGATGTTAGGGATAAACGGGAGGTGGACACCCTCTGTGGTTTATCCGACATACCCCGCTTAATCCTCGGCTTAAGTCAGACGTAAAATTTTTGTTTTACGGTCTTTCCGCTGCTTAGGCCAATTGACGGGTTTTGAACTGTTCGTAACCCAACAGTATCAGTGTTTATCAAGCAGTATCAGTTCTCATCAGTTCTTATCAAGCAAGTATCAGTTCTTATCAAACAAGTATCAGTTCTTATCAAGCAAGTATCAGTTCTTATCAGTTCTTATCAAGCAAGTATCACTTCTTATCAGTTCTTATCAAGCAAGTATCACTTCTTATCAAGTATCACTCAGCCAACAAAGCAATCATCACTGCGATAGCATGAAGGGAGTGAAGCTAATCAAGGATCACTCAGCCAGGAAGGAATAGAAGCCTCAAATTACTTCTTGGCACAATGCCCTTGATCAGTTCCACTCCCTCGTGCCAGTGTCCTTATATTCAAGTGCACTATCTATCTATCAGACTATCACTACCACTCTGGGAAAGAAGCCGATCCAGGAGCCCTGAATTGAACACATCAATCACCTTGACTCTTAGGTTTCTCAGTTCAATCCAGTGTTCCTGAATCGGCTTCCCTCCCTTTAAGTGCCAGTAAAAATCAATATGAAACTAATTACACAAAGAAATAACATAAAAAAAGATATCATATCTATACTCATCATCAGACAAGTCAGGTTCTGACACTATTTCCTCTGAATCATGATCAGTCATAGAAAGACAACACAGTATTACAGAAAACCCTAGCCTGCATTTAAGTCCAACAATAAAAAAAGAAAAGAAAATTTAGTAAATAAAAGTTACTAAACAAATAAGAGTTAGTAAAAAACAAAAAAAACAAAAATCCTAACCTTTAGTCTTGAATTCTTCCTTTTGTTCTCTAGAAAAAAAACGAAAATATTTCCTTTGTTCTCTTTCACTGTCTCTCTATCTCTTTTTTCCTTTTCCTTTCTGCATTTTTATATACAAAGCAACTAAGCAAGCTCATCACAAAAAAACGCAATCATTTGAGTTTCTCGATGGACAATCCTGTCACCTGTCTCACAGAACCCTAAACCTTGGTAACATTGAACAAGAGTCGAGAGCAATCATCAAATATACGAGTCTGAATCTTTGATCTGATGGCAAAATGCCAGATTCATAGATTATTTCTTAGCCTACGAGAGACAATAGTACAAGCTAGCCTAAGGTAGGTTTGAAAACTAGGTGGGTGATCGTCCAACAGGACTTGACATTGACAGCTCCACAAGTCACAAGATAACATGGTTGAGCTCTTGAGAGGCATAAAGTTCAAAGGGGAACAGGAAAAGAAAAGCAAGAGACAGATGAAAGAGAATAGGGGGATTCAGAGCGGCGCGACGCCTATGGTTCACCGAAAGCATCGAAGAGACACAAGACACAAGACACAAGACACAAGAAAGATAATAGGGTGAGAGTGGCACCTAGGGTTCGATCTGATCGATCCCTTTATAAAAACGAATAAAAACGATATAAACGATACGGCAGTGAGGCCTGTCGTTACTGTGTCGTTTTATAAAACGATATCAAGGCTTTTGTCGTTGCTGTGCCACCAGCCCAAACGAAATAAATAACTGGCCCGTTTACCGTTCCGTTCGGCTCAAACGGCACGACCCAACGTCCAAAAACGAATTTATTGACAGCCCTAGCGGTAAGTGGTGTTATCGCAGACAACGGAGTTAGAAAATTTTACAATGAGTTCACTAAATCAATATAAATATCATTTTTTTTTAAATCTCATATATTTAGAGTACACATTGTGATATTTTGTGGGTGAAAGAAAGCTGAATTCTCCAAAAATACACAGGAACCTAAAAACCTAAAAAGGTGTTCACAGAAACCATAAATAAATGAACACTTAAATAATGAAATTCACGATAAAAGGCCGAAGGCCCATAAACCACTCTTTGGGTCATAACCGACAGAACGTTTAAATTCAAAATATCAAATGAATTATTGAATTAATCTTGATCAACGAAAATAAAGCGATTCGCGACAAAAAGAAACGCCTACACACAACGTGGCTTCCATTTCTTTTTTTCTTTTTTTTTGATTAAAGCTTCCATTTCTAGTGCAACGTAGAAATGTGACCAAGTATACGTGTCACCTACAAGCTTGCACTAGAAATGTGACCAAGTATACGTGTCACCTACAAGCCTATCCTACTAAACCAGTAAAGCCTCCACATACTCTAGAAACCAGCAGGTCCAGCATCACTGCATGTGCATCAGTACATTAATTCTGCCTGGATAAACAAGCAATACAAGGAGACAATGGCAACAAGCAAAGAAGACATAAAATATGGCGCCGCACAGGCGAAGCTGTCAGAGGATGAGATGCTGAGAACTGGATATGACCATGGCACGCCACTGGAAGCCGGCAAGATTGCTGATTTGAAGCCAGTCGACCTTTTTGACAGTGCTGATCGAATTGCCCGTGCGACCAACCAGGCCAAGCAGACGCGTGATGAGAGAGAGGATGCAAGTTCAGCAAAAGATCGGGAAGATAGGAAATGAGAAGAAATGCACTATATATTTAGTTTTAAATTTAAGCCTGTCATGGGCCTTTCCGTGACTCCGTTTGCTTGTTTGTTTCAGTGATTTAATTAGTGGATCTTTGTCTGAGAATGAGATGTTAATATGTAGTGAGTTATAATAAATGCTGGTAGTGTTCAAAATAAGGAAGATGAGAAAGACTGAAGTTTCTATCAATACTGAACTTATCATCTGTTATATGCATCTTTGCTCATAATTTTGCCCCTTTTTGAACCAGGAACCACAGCATCCTGGTGCTAACATATCCTCTCAACTTGGATGTAATTCAACATCAACACAAACAACTCTAGACATGCAAATATTAATTACTGTTACTCCGCACTGTACCATTTATTTGTGCAAATTTAGGGGTGCTGGTCTTTCCCGAACCTCAAAATTATATAAGAAACACCTCTTCGGATTACAGGTTCAATTACATGAGACTGTAATTGCAGATACACGTACCCTAGTTAATTTTGATGCTGTATCTGTTGGCTTTTGAGAAATTCATCACCAAGACGCTTAACTGATAACATCATGCAAGGTTTTGGTGTTAGTTGAGAACCTTGAGAAGGTCAATCATGGTGCACTGTCCAATTTTACACTTTAGTGCAAGTCATACATCGAATTAGTTTGATTTCCTATCAAGAACTACTAGCATATAATGCAGGAATTTCAAATCAATGACAAGCCTAGCAAAAAAAACCTAGACTGCTCTATCTAATTCTGTACTACAACCTTTCATAATCAAACTTCGGTAATGGCTACACAACCTAACCTTACAAGAAAATTGGTAGCACTCTTTCCGCTAAACACGATGTAAAAGGCAAGTTCTGAATTAGATGCATGCAACAGATGCTTGCACAGCATTATTTACATCTATAATTACCAAGAAGGTAATGGGAGAAACATGACAGAGGCTTAGCTAACAGGGAGGCAGGCAAACTCTTTTCCTATCTGGTTCATCCAAATTATATAATAATAATTAAAAATAATTATTAATATTATTTCAATAATAAAGATAATATAATAATATTAATAAAAAATATATATATATAATATAGTAAATTGTTAATTACGTTATAAATTTGATTGCTTAATCATACATAATAATAAAATATATATAATATAGTAAAATATTAATTACAATTTGATTGCTTAGTCTTACCCAACTTATTTCATCGCTCTTTTATTGAACAACCCCGACTGTCCAGAACTCAGAATAGACTCATTCGCTGCCATATACTGTCTTATTTCAAAGATGGGAAATATATGGTGTACCATACACTGCCAGATAGTTGATATTTTAACCAAAGTTACTCCCATCAATAAATTTTCCACGCAGCAAGCATAACAATCGTATTGATTGTCCATCAACTTTGCCTTAAAATGCCTCTAAGACAATCACAGCAACTCTATTCAATGAATATCCTAGACAAATTTTCGTCATAAACAAACTACCAAATAATTGAATTGAAAAGTAAATGAATTACCACATTATTCTTATTTTCAGAAGGCCCAATGCAATCAAATGAAAATAGTTAAGACCTAATCCCTAAAACCAAAGATTGTTAGTAAACCGGGCACTGATTAGATATTTAGTACCTATATCAATCTATCTCAGAACTAATTAGGACTGCTAAACGCAAAGGCAACATTTTTCCCTACGTAATGAGTACAGATACTGATCACAAAATCGAAATGCAAAGAAAGTAGCACAAGTTCATAGACCATATTGAGGAACTCCCTGAAGGAAAGAAAAAATTGTTTCCAACAAACAGTTTTCTATCTTACAAAGGAAGGTGATAGAAAATGAGATAAGACTCTGTCAACAAAAGTTCACATCTAAATGCAAAACTGATCCAATTTTAAACCATTCTTTTCTAGATACAAACTATCACATTTATTTGAACGAATCCTCGTATTGCTTCGCCCTTATGGTACCAGGAAAACACACCTGGTCATTCCAGTTTGCTAGGAAGCACCTGGTGCTCATCTGGTACCAGTGGTAGAATCAGAAAAAGGGCAATTCACAATGATTTTAAAGGCTCGCAAACTTAGAACATACACCAAATGCCCTCAAAATCTCAATAATGGAATGGGTCAGGATCAAAGACTACGAACTCTACTTGTATGTTTCCTCAGATCCTCATTTAAGAAGGGCACTATATAGGATCCAAATCAAATGGACAAAAGGAAGGAAGAGAAAATGATGAAAAAAAGGAAAAATTATACCACACATAACTGGTCCTTATTTTCTCTATTTATTATCAATCATTGTTTGTTGATTATTAATTTGCTCAAAAAGTGTTGTCATCTAATTCAAGCAGGTTAAAGGCAGTCTTTCTCAAGAAAATAAATGATTTGTCAAACTGAACCACATAAATGAATGCATCACACAATAGTCACTTTAAGATAAAATACAAGTTTTTAAAACTGTTGTGTGAAGTATTTCCAATGAGCAATTACATTATTTTTTTATATTTCCTTGTAGGATACTGATCCAGTGCCCATGTTTTGCCCCCTCATTTCACCCACCACCTATGCATGTGGGCCCCCACCTAAAGGTGGCACCCATAGTCATCGGTGGTAGGTAAAATGGGAGGGCAAAGCAATGGAACATTGTATATTTTTCTGCCCTTTGACATTCCAGTAAGATTTGAATCCATTAAGCATATATATATTTATCATGGCACCTCTATTTCATGAATCAAGCCAAACCAGGTGCTCTTTTCATGGTAAGTAAGAACACATGCAATTGCTAGCAAGGTCTGTGATCAGAAAGATGCCCCACACCAATACATATCTGGGGACAATTGTGATTACTAATAGATATCTTCAGAAAATTACAATACAGAAGTATCCAAAAGAAACAATGATAAATAATTCTCTTACATACCCTCTATCTCGAAAAGCCCTTTTTTCCAGCCGTGGCAAGAAGCTTTCTTTCTCTCTCCTTCTCAGCTCTCTCTCTTGCCATCCTTTCCTGTCTCAACTCTTCTATTGATTTCTTCTTGCTCCTTCCCGCAGTTCTACTCGTCTCTTTATCGCCATGTGTTTCATCATAAGAGACTGGTTTTGTGAGGTACCATGGCTTATTTACACCTTTACCAGCTAATCCATAACCTAGTCTGTATTTCTCTTCCTCGGGATCAATAACCTTTGCCTCTTTAGCCTTCTCTTTCTCCTCCCTTCGCCTCTTATGATCCTTCTTGTGGGAGCCGGCTTCCTCTTCACGCTGAAATTAACGCAAACATGTTCGCGATGGGTAAATGTAGAGTAAATTTTCAAAATAGAACTATGCTTAAGACATAATCTTGTGACTTAATTGGTTGGTCCACAGCAAACATTACCATGCTACTAATAAAATATAAATGAAACAAAAATTAACATACAAGTTCTTTCATGCTCTTAACAAACTTATAAGTACTCCGTTTTTTTTGTGTGTGAAGACAACACGAAATGATAAATCCTAAACAATTAGGGAAACTAATTAAGAAATTGAGGCAGAGCAAAACCTATATTTTCTAATAACCGAAGGAGAAGATCAAGTTAAATTGAGATACTTAAGACAATGTTATTGTTTCATTTATATGTTATTGTTTACTAATAAGGCAATTTGCCTCTGACAACATACAGTCAATAGTCAATACAACAACTGCTTCTCAATTTTCATTAAATACGAGGCAAGGCAATTAGATAACCTTGCAAAGAGAAAACACAAATCATTTCAAGGGACATTGATCAGTACACCAAAAGGCAATGCTTCAAACACAAAAGAGGTAAAACGAAAGTGTGATTTGCAGCATGCATATAGAAACAATCCTGTACTTACAAAATAAGGTCAACATGTAAGGATTGCAAGCAAACTTTGAGTCGACAGTTTCAAAATAGAAATCATAAAATAAAAAAGAATGTACTGAGATCATTCGGAAGCAAAACCACATAGTTAATGTTCAAAACCCTAATTAAGTAAATACTAGAGTATATCAAGGTGAATTTCGCAAAAAAAAAATATATATAGGGTGGAGAGAACACGAACAACCTTAGATTTCTTCGATTCCCTGTGCTCAACTGAAGCCAAAGATCCAAAATCAGACGAGCCCTCAAAGAGGTTTATATGGACAGAATCCCTTTCCGATCCCTCGACAACCGATTCTAGAGTAGCGGATACGTGTTCTGTCGTGGATGCTGTTGTGGCAGTAGCGGTGGCGATGCCTCGGGCCCGACGGAGGCTGTTGAGTCGGAACTCCGCCTCGGCACGGCGGGACTGTTCAAGGCGGAGCTGCTCCTCGCGCGCCGCCGCTTCCTCGTCGCGCTTGACCTTCTCGCGGTTGTCAAAATTGTAAACGTTCCATCGCTTCTGAGGAAGGATATTCAGACCGCCATGGCCTCCCATAGCTGTGATATTAATATCGCTTTCTAGATTCGGAGAAGTAGAAGGCGAATCGCGACACAACGGAAGGGAGAGTTGATTAGGGAGCAAAGAGGAAAGAAGCGATCGATGGGTTAATTTGGGGGAGAACGAAATACTCTCCGGAGATTTTTCTTCCCAGAACGGAATTTTATCTGAACCGATTAAGAATCAACTACTTTCATTAATAATATCAAAATTTTCATAAATTATATCATTGACAATCCAACAATGATGTTTAATCCTACGATTCAATCTCTTTTCACTGAAGTTAAAGAATAAGTTGAAGAAAAAAAACTATGATTGATAAAATAAAATCGAAATTTATGTTGAATTTACTTAAATCGAACCTTCAAAAAATCTTGATAGGATCTCTCACCTAAAGTAATTTTCTTTTTAATCGGATCATAATTTGATCCGCTAGAGTTCTTCAGTTGCGTAATTGTCCCTCCCTATTTTTTTAAAGTCTTTAGTCGATTTTCGACTTTGGTCCAATTACAGCTTTCGCCAAATTTTTCGAAAACTGCTTTCGCAGCTGCTACAAAAGTTTGTTGCTTGAAACACTTGTCAACTTTCATACCTCGAGCAGCTTCTTCGACAGGACAATTTATTAGATATGTCGATTTTTCCTCATTCCACATAAAATTCTTCGTGTTTTTATCGTTGTCTTGTGAGCTTGATTGTTGTGGTTTCTTCTGATCCACCCTAGATCCATCCATCGCAAATTATTGGATAAATTGTTAAAAGCACTAACATATGGGTGTGATAGGGCCTCACTGGAATCGGCCCAAAGCGGGCCATTGTGCATTGGCCCGCCTGAGACACGGCCTCATTGGAGTCGGCCCGAATAAGGCCTTTGGGTTTTGACCCGTCTGAAGATGATATGTTCCCGACCTAGACTTGGTAGGCCTATAAATACGAAGCCAAAGCAAGTGATTAGAGGCTAACAAATGACTGTGGCAGGACTTATACTAGCCTCTTAAGTATTTTTTCCGCTTTTCTCCTTTCTCTCTCATCCTCTGTACTCTTGATCTGCCTCGGCATAGTTAACATACATAATCTGTTCTTGTTCCATTTTGTTTGAACTTCGAATTTCCACCTCCTTGCACTTGGTATGTTCTGATGTTGGAATTAAAAGAAAATTATAAAAAAAATTACTTGAGCCATAACTATCAACACTCAGTTAAAATGCTCCATCAATCATCTCTTGTTTCATGTAGAGTTATATTAATTATTCAAAGTAGAGGAAAATTATTTATTGCGAATTTATTTTGATTGATTTATTTCACACACATCCATTAATTATTGTATATTAAAGTCATTGGAATACTTGATGCCAGAATAGACTTTTTGCTACCTCTTAATATGTCCATATCAAAACCTCAAAAAGTTCATGACATATACTTCAGGTACTTATATCAATCAGGAATTGCTTCACAATGACCCCTGCATCACTCATCTTCTAAGTAAATTCCATTACTAAGCACCAGTTGTAAACGAAAATTATTTCACATCATACCGTGCCACTTGGCACTGGGAACCTTTCACTGTCATCAAGGATTGTTATTCAACATCAATTGTCATCAGCCGAATAATCACAGGCCTTCCAAATTTTGTGTTTACCAGAAGAATGGTTTTGTTGTGGATGTGTGGGTCTTAACAAAAATAAGTGCTCCACATACTGAGCGCCCCACAAGACAGTAAATAAGAATTCGATCATGAAACATGCAATTACAACACACTAAGAAATCTAAAATAGTTCTACTACTTCAATTTCTCTACGACTCATGATCGGGAGAGACACCAACCAAATTTGAGATTAAAATCACAATTACATCTCAATAGGCCCAATATCACAAACAATAAGATGTGGGGTCATGATCACTTGATTAGTAGATGCACCAGCCAAATTGAGATTTAAAAACATAATTACACCTCAATAGGCCCAACATCACACCATTAACATACAACTTACTTTCAGTTTGATTTTTCTCAATATATACTAGAGTTAAAAGATGTAGTTCCCAGAAAATGCAAATTAGAAAACCAACCAATAAAAGAAAAAAAAAACTATGACTAAAAGCATAGTTATCCCCGGTCAGTAAAAAATATTGCAAGATCAGACTGAGTACATATGCCCTCCATGTAAATTCTTCATTAGAAAAAAAGACTTAAATTCTTACACACTCATATTCCTGAATTCCCTCAGAGATGAATGAAAGTACAAAAATGCTGGTACACCAAAAGCATACTGGTACACCAAGAAAATATCGATACAGCAAATATTTACTGGTACACTAGAAATTTAATGGTACACCAGAATATTGCTGGTACAACATGAAATCAATGGTACAGAAAATACGATTAGTACTCTTACCCAATTGCTTCTCTATCGATGAAACTAAATTTCAAATCAGTTCCTCAGAGGATGAAATTTACCAGTTATAGCTCTGTCAGGGGTAGTGCGTGAAGAATTTTCGCGGCGAGGTCCTCGACAGCTAACTCTTCACCTCGCCAAAACAATTGTGGAACGACCCGAGACCTGGTGAGGAGAAAATCTATCGTGCTGTGAGATTGGTGAAATAAACTGTCGCGCGAGGTCCTCGACAGCTCACCAGAGGTTTCGTTTTCCTCGGAATAAAAATGGATGATTTTCAGCGAAATACGAAAAAAAATTATGAGAGGTTTTCCTTCCCTATCAAACGAACGAAGGGTATAGGGCTTTTTTGGGGAAAACTATTTTTCGGGCCGTTTTCTCTGCAAATGAACAGGCCCTAATTGGGACAATCTCGATAGTAATTTAATTGACAGGAATAATTAGACGTCGGTTTGGTATCTACAACTTGCTTTATGGTTGGGAATCACGCTGCAAGTTCCAGCACACTAGATTCGAACCGTTCACCATATCAACTGCTCTTGTTATTCTAATATTTTTTGTTTAATTTTTAAAGTCACGTTTTCTTTTCTAGGACTAGGACCAGTATCGTGTAACAAGTATTCTTTACGGAATTTATTTCTTGGTTCTCGGTAGAACTTTCGATCTAAATCGTCGGATTAAAGATCAATCATGACTGCCACTGACGAAGCGCAAGATATTTGTATAATTAATCAGCACTGTTGATCTTTAATGTAATGATTCAAACTGAAAGTTCCGTAAAAAGCAGAGAAATAAGTTCCGGCATAGAATTTTGTTTTCAACAAAGGTCGGAGGCCCTTCAAACTAGTTTCAACTGTGAGATTGACATGAACTTATTGGATTTGAACTAAAATTTTATATTATTGATATTCGTTGGATTTAAATATCGTTGATGCATTGATTTTTGGGCCCTCTTGAGTAGGAACCTGTTATAACGAGTGAGGAACCTGTTGTAACGGGTTAGTGATGCGTTACTATAACGCATGTCTCTGGAATTCCTTCTTTCTCCAGCTTTTCTCCTCTTCAACCCATTGTGTTATGGTAACGCATGACTCAGGAAATGTCTAATTTGCTTGCTCTTGATGTCTTTGAGTATGTCTTGACTTGTACATGCATGTTTGAGCCTTTACACCATCATTGTGTACCTGTATATACATGCAACTCATCAAAACTCAATTGTGCAAGATTAGTACTAATTTATTTTGGAAATTATCAAACAAGAGATGAGTTTAATCCAACAAAAACTAACCCATAAGGCAATCTCAGAGTACAAATCAATTTGTGCACAACCAGGAATAATATCATTCCAAGAAGGCACATATCTCTCAGGCATTCCATCAAACATATTAGGTGCCATATTCATATCACCCCATCGCACCTTCTCTTTTTGAAACCGCCTAAGTACACACCTGGTTAGCACCTCCCAATCAGGTGGCTTATGTTTAATCAGGTAATTGTTGCACCACTCACCATTGTCACCCTTGAAATGAAGTGTAACCGTTCTAGATATGGATTGTTTTGGTACCTGGTACAGATTAGAGGAGGACGAGCATGTTTTGATCCATCCCCTCTATTTGGATCGTTTGTCGGATTAATTGGAATGAGTCGCGGGGTAGTCTCATTCTCTTCACCATCGTCAAGTCTATTTTCATGTCCTCTCAGACAAACTTTCCATCCCATCTCGATCGACAAAATCCTCTCAGTAATTTCATGAGTCAAAGACTGTGAGGCTAGATTTGGACCAATCTGGATCCGTACAACTGTGGTGTGAACCACTGGTGTTTGAGCTTCTATGAGTTGTAATAACATCTTCTTCTCTGATTATCTCTTGCATATCATCCAACGATGTTGATATAGCCTCAGTCGCACTTGTCATTTGAGTAAGGTCGGTGTTAAGCTCCACCTTTAGTTGTTCAAAGCTCTCAGCTATGCTCTTAGCCATGGTAGCTCCCAGGTCAGCGAAGTTCGCTCACATATGAGTTAGGAGTTGTTCCCTAACCAATCTAGACAGACAGCGGGGTGGAAGACAGGTGGCTCTGATATCAATTGTCATGGCCTCAATTTAGATTAGACAAGTAATCAACATAAATTTGAAAGTGAAATAGAAATAAAAGAATAATTGGATAAGAAATTAGAATAAGAACAACTTTTATTAAATCAAAGGAAATACATAAAGATAAGCATAAGATTTAAGATAAAGGTTGAGAGATTGTTTTGCAAATTCATCGACATACTAACCTAAGATTCTGATCATCTTTATATAGATAGGCAAATTACATAAACTAATTAACTAGATAATGTGTTTGGATTGATATAATTGTGTCTTTGAGTTTGTATACTTCGTTTTTATTAAGAAAATAAAGTGGTGAGCGTTTCCCACTTATTTAAATAAAAATTAACTAGATAATTGGTAAAAGTAAAAGTAAAGAGATGATACTCTCTCTGACATCCAACGATCTGCACAATAGCTCCCAACAAATGTTTAGACTCTTATCTAGTTGAGTAACACTTTTGTCTCATTTTCTGATGCTTGGGTCCCACCTACATGGTCTATACGATTGATGTTGCTCTCTTGCATTAAGTCTTATTTACCTGCTAGCTCAATATGCGACGTAACACGCAGGCCCAACTCACAACTGACCGACCATTGCTTTTGTTATTTTATTTTCTTTCCAAATTCATCTCTAATGGCTAGGGCTGTCAACAGAAGGGATCTCAACCGTTCGATCGTTTTGTTTCGTCTTGTTGCGTCATTGGACGAAATAGTTAACGCAAGGATCTAACATTTTGTGTTAAGTATTGAACGAAACAAGAAAATTGATGTTATCGTGATCGTTCGTTTCGTTGTTTTGTGCAGTATTTGAGAAGATTGCTATTAGATGATTGCAGAGAGTTTGGAGCGAAGATTTCTAGAATGTTGTCGATTAAAACCCTAATCGTCTCCCTTCCGTCATTTTTCCGCCGCTCGAACTCAATAATGGTCTCCTACTCTCTCTCCCTCTATGTCTCTCTCGCATGCTCTCTCTCTCACTCTCTCTCGCATGTTGCCTGACATGCATGGACTCTCGTGCACTCGTGCTTTGTGGCCCTTAGCAACCCTTGAATCCATCATGTATTCGCCGTAAACCCTAGATTTTTGTCTGGTCCTGTGATTGTGATGCTTTTATTCCTGGATTTGCACTCTAAGCAAGTTTTCACAGTACAATTTGTAAGCCGAGAGACTTGTCAAGAGTCTCGCCGATATAAACTGTGAGGCTTGGCTCTTGATCGTACATCTAGGTATCTTAGCAACCAAGCAGGTAATCATGACTCGTGTGCAATCGTTGCTTATATATAGTATTGAGGCCCATCTTGTTGTTGTGACATGCTTAGTTAGAGAGAAGAGAAGAGAGAAAAGAGAGACACAGAAAGAAAGAACTAAGAAAAGAGAGGGAGATCCTGATACCGTGGTACAATGATTGATTCCTACAGATCAAATCAAGAGCCAGAACTTGATATCTCTGAGGATGAGTATACTTTTATAATCTGAAATGCTCAGTTGCTTGATGCTTATTAATTTTACATGCTTAGTAATTTTACATACCAGTTGACTTGAAATGCTTGTGACAATGAAATGCTTAGTTTGCTTTGCTGGCATGCTTGATGCTTAGTTTGTTGTGTTGTCATGCTTGAAATGCTTGTTTGACTTGCTATGCTGGCATACTTGATGCTTAGTTTGTTGTGCTGTCATACTTGAAATGCTTGTGACAATGAAATGCTTAGTTTGATTTGCTGGCATGCTTGATGCTTAGTTTGTTGTGCTGTCATGCTTGAAATGCTTGTTTGACTTGCTGTGCCGACATACTTGATGCTTAGTTTGTTGTGCTGTCATGCTTGAAATGCTTGTTTGACTTGTTGTGCTGGCATATTTGATGCTTAGTTTGTTGTGCTATCATGCTTGAAATGCTTGTGACAATGATGCTTTAAATGCTTCAACTTGAAATGCTTAGTTTGCTTGATGCTTTGTTGCTGACTGGTGCCTAGAAAGGGGAGAAGCCGGTCTAGGGCCCGATGCCTAGAAGTACCTGGTTCCTAGAAGTTATATGTACCTTCTTGGCACAAGGCTCCTGCAGTGAAAGTCTAAAGGGCCGGGCCTAGAGGGCCTACGAAAGGGCCAGGTAATAAGAGCTTTGTTCTAAGAAAATAGGTCCGACCCCTCTAAGGCCCGGCCCTTATCAGGCCCTCGGGGTTGCAAAGGGCCGGATCAGAGCCGAATCGAGGCCGAGTAATAAGAGCTTTGGTCTATTTTTTATTTTTTTTTAATTGTGAAAGGGTTGATAAGGGTCTGAGGGGCTGGCGTGGGTAAGGATTGCAGAGGGCCAGATCAAGGCCGGACGGGGTCGGGGCTTGAAAGGACGGGGTAAATAGGGGCCTGTATTTTTGGAACGAATTCGGCCCTTTCAAAATCTTACTAAGGGCCGAATCAGGACAGGGTCTGACATGGGCTTTACAGGGGCCGAGGGCTTATGGCATATCCCTAGGCTCCTGGAACGGCTTCTCCCTTTTCCTTGGCATGGTTCAGTAATTTACATGATTACTTGATTGAACTGACACATTTGAGTAGTTACTTAGATGTGCTTAGTTACTTAAGTGTGTTGGCACATTATCTCGCCGACTGTTTGAGATGATTTTCTGTGTAGCATGGGGCCAAGATTTAATCTGGAAACAACATATGAGATTCAAAGGATAGAACTTGATGCCAAGCAGGTTCTGGTGGTGATGCACCAGCTGCTGCCCAACCAAAAAAGAAGAGAAAATTAAAGAAAACATTGACCTCTGAAGTGTGGAATCATTTCAAAAGGGGTCTTACCCAAACTGATGGTAGTTATATTGCTACCTGCAATTACTATGGGAAAGAATATCCTATGGGTCAGCAAAGAAGAAGAAGCTCTTTGAAACATCATATTGCCAAAGGATGCAAGTTGATTCCAAGTTCCAAAAGGCAGAAACTTGATGTTTTACAAAGAATGCTGGCTGCTGGCAATGCAACAGGTTAAATTAAAATTTAATTTCTTAATTCTTAATTTAAGTCACAAGCTCCTGTGATTATATTTTAATTGTGCCATTTATTCTTAGGTCCTGGCTCAAAGCCTGCTGTATGAGTGTTTGATCAACTCAGAAGCAAGAAGAATTTTGCCAGAACTGTAATTGCACATGACTATCCATTTAATTGTGCAAGCCATCATTACTTAAAGGTTTTTTATGTGATCTGCAGCCTCAGTTCAAACTGGTATCCAGAAATACTTTTAGAAATGACTGCATCAACATATATGAAGAAGAAAAGATGGCTTTATATGAGTTATTTGGCAAAATGAACTGTAGGTTTAGCTTTACATCTGATTTGTGGACTTGTAAGGGTCAGGATAGGGGGTTTATGTCTCTTACTGTGCCAGTGGAGGCTTTGTTGTGTATCAGTAACTGTGTCAGTAACCCTCTATATGCTTCTTTGTTAGTTAGCTCTGTTGTATTTTGTTGCCTTGTCAGAAACTCAAGCCTGGAGTTGAAAGTCTCTTTGGCTTCTCATATCTCATATGATTTCAATGATGATAGATCCATTTGAATCAAGTTAAACATTTTCATATTTGCCATTTGGCTAAGATTGGTAATATCTGAAAGCAATCACTTGAGATATGGATTGAACCAAAAAGACTTTAGCACAAGGCTTTAGTTCTGGATCTTCGGTTGGGTACTTAGGTTTGAGATGTGTTGTTTATGTATGTTTCGGATGCAGTAGCACTGTAGCAGCATAACTTGTATTCTGGTATCTTGATAGGTTATGTTGTTGTATGTTTAGTTATAAAATTTGCTTTGAAAGTTTGATTCATACTTTGTTTGTTTCAATGATCCTTCTGAACTTTCAAATATTTCAAATGGTTTAAACTTAAACCGTCCAAAAAATTGAGCTGAAAAGCATTTTTACGACCCTGTCATGCTTGAATGTTTCAATTGTTTTGATCGTTTAGATTAAACAGAACGATCAACAAAATAAATTATCCTTGCGTTAAATAAACGCAACGATCAACGCAAACACGAAAAAATTTCGTCTCTTCCCTGGACGATCAACGAAACGACCTTCTAACGTGATCGTTATCAACGTTAGATAGACCTACTAACGGCTAGTAATTGATTTGTATCGGCCCATTACTTGTTTTGGGGTGGATATTAAAATATAATTTCAGATGTTAAATGGGCTGATGCAAGCCCATGTTGGTGTCTTTAGTGGCTATCCAAATAGAAAAGATTAGGTGCGAAAGTGGCATAAAAATGATTTTTTAATTGTTTTTTTTTTTTTTTACTTTTTGCTGATACTTTCCATCTTAATTAAAGAAATTAAATTCAATTTTTTCTTGATGTTTGATTATTGCCACGAATCTAGTTTTTCTTCACAGTATTGTTGAAATTTGGTACAATTTTTCTTAAATACACAAATTCCCTCTTGGTCAGATCTTTTTTATTTTCTATGGTTCTATTGGAGATTCAGTCGGAGCTTCTTCGATTGGAGGAACGAGCAGCCGTGGCGCACATGGCCATCTCTTTTACAGATGTTACACCTGAAGGCATCTGTTCGGGCGCCCCGCGTTTCTCCCCCTGTCCAGGTTAGGGTTTTCAGTTTCTTTCTTTTTCCTTCTGATTTTTTTTTATTTGATTGTGAGTTGTGAAGTTAGCTGAAGAAATGAGGTACGATGATTTCATGTGGAAATTTCAATTGAACAAAACTTGCAATTTGTACATTGAAAAGTAAATTATAATGGAGCTTAACTGCTATTATCCACTTCTCTTGTATTTTTATTTGAATTTTATTTATTTTTTCTTTTTGTGAGTAGTGAAAAAGCCAAGGCAGTGGGCTGCTTGGACTAGGCAAGAGGAAGAGAACTTTTTCAATGCTTTGAGACAAGTTGGAAAAGTACAATATCTCTCTTGCACTATATGATATGTTAACTAAAGCTCTCTAATTGGATATTTGGCAACTCTGTTTACTTGGTTTCTTTGCCATGTCCAGAATTTTGAGAAGATCACATGCCGTGTCCAAAGCAAGAACAAGGATCAGGTGCTGGCTTCTTTGTAATTCTAATTTGTATTTGTTTCATAGCATGCACTTTTCTAAGAGATTACATCATATTATTTTTTGTATGTAATTGCATTTGATAATTCAGTTACAGTATGAAATATTTAGTAGAAGATCAATCGTGAGTTTAACATATGGTTTTGTTGATAATTTGTCAGCATTTTCTAAATCAATTCCAACCCTACCACCCTAAAGTATTGAAACTTCACTTCATTGCAGTTCATATCTGTGTCAGTGTAGATTGCTGGTTTGGCATTCTGATGTATCAAAGTTTTATTCTGTCCCACATAGGGTGATTATGAGTAACAGGTTTGAATAAAATTTCATTGCTAAAAGTCTCCTTTTGGAAACATAGGTACGACATTATTATTACCGCCTCGTCAGACGGATGAACAAACTTCTTGGCCCAGGCTATTGTCTTGATGCCAAAAATTCAAAAGATACCATTGCTGCAATGCTTCGATGGTAAACTTTCAGAACCATATTTTTGGTAATTTCGCTGGAGGTCACTGAACCAGACCACATTTTCCTTAAATCAGTTTAACTTCCGGTCATTTTGTTACAGCTTCTTGACTCCACTATGTTGATGTTAGTTATTTTATTTATTTTAGCTCAGAATATGTAATAATATACTGGATGATTATTAGAATCAAATCCTGTCAATGTGTCAACTAATACATGAATTTCTGGTGTAAATTCATGAGATACCTGATTGGAATTGTCATGAGATTATCCTACCCTAATGGTTCAATTCTTTGCAATTGGGTATTGTGGGATTAGATAAACCAAATCATGATTTCTGTGTTTTGGATTTGAAATAATACTAACATAGTGACCTACTTTGGGCATGAAAGTTGAGGGAACATGCTATGGTAATTCAAAGTTGAGAGGCCGACTTTGATACAAGGAGTATATTAAGTGACCTCCATTGAAGTTCACCTGATCATTCTTCCTAGAATTGCACCTGACAAAAATAAAAAATATAGTAATTGATGAAATCAACAGGTGGTCTTTGCTTGAAAAATTCAGTTGCACAGCTTCAAAGTTGCGTCTTAAGCCTCGAAGATTGAAGACATTTGTTGAAGCGTTTGTATGACACTTCTCTATGATCTTTACTTTACATTTTTCACATTATCTTTTAACCTATTTTGTAAAAGGTGGTACAGTTTTTATGGCTGGTTGATACAACTTTTTCAATGACACTAACTTTTTCAATACTACATTATTTTTGTGTGTTTATTTGTTGTTACTAGTGTCTATTGAATGGGCACTTCAGAGATTATAGACACTTTGATATCAAACTACAACTGAACTGGCATGCCTAGGCTTGTACAGTTATATTCTCAATGGTACTGAGAGCATGTACATAGTAATCTTCACTTCAAGTTTTTAAACAAGTACCTCAACTAATCTTTGTACAAGTCTTTCACTCAGAACCTACTGGTATCGTAGCCGTATAACGGTCATTGTGGGTTTCTAATCTTTTGAATATCTTGTAGGAAAGTCAACTCACAAAGGACCGAAACAAGTCTAGAAGGAAACAACCACAAGGTGAAATGTACACAGCTGCTCCTGCATCTCTAATCTCGAGCAAGGGACTTGGTGCAGGGAATAATGAACCTTGTCTAGGGGTTGACTGTCCAAATGAGATCAAATTACCACCCAAAGGGTCTTACAAGCGTGCTAGTGTGGATGGAAATGGAAACACTAATTTTAGAGTGGGAGGTACAAAGGGGGGCCTTACTTCCATGAAAACTGTAAAACAAAAACGTAAAGGAGGTAACTATTTGCTTCTCTTTCTTTATTTCCTTTTCAGTATAATTTGACATGCTCTGGCAGATCAGGGTCCTTTTGGCATCTTTAAACAAGAATTTTTTAGTGCATCATACGAATCACACATCACTTATCTCCACAAATACAAAAACTAGAAATGTAGTCTGAAACCTTGGTCTTGGTACATTTGAGAACTTTATTAGGCACAAAATAAGAAAAAAGGAAAAATAACAAAAAAAGTACTGATTCCAAGAGCCCTTGTACTTGTATAGACCCAATTTTAAGTCAGACATCAAGCGAAATAAAGCATAGTCTTGATTAGTTATGTGTAATTATCACTACTAATGCAGGCATGGTGGGATCTGCCGCATATAAGAAATGGGAGAAGGCTGCAATTGCAGGTGTTTCACTTGTTGCTGATGCAGCTGAACAGCTAGAATGTGGCAACTTAAATAAAGATCACTCCATTGTACTTCCTAATATGATGTGTTCACACAATGGTAAGTACCCATCCAATACAATTGAGATTGTTAGAGTACAGTAAGCCATAATTGTTACTTCAAATTGTATCCAAAGTTTTGCTTGTTTACATTAGCAAGTCTCAATACTATTTGGTATCAGCAGGTGCTTATTGCAACAACGGAAAGAATGCAGGTGTGCAATCCTTGATGAAACTGAAGTTACAACTATTTCCAATAAATGAGGCTACCCGAAAGGCACTCGAAAAGGTATGCATTCCCATGCATATTGATTGCAAGTTCACCCCCCCTCCCCCAACTCCAACTGACACTTTTACTCCAGCTTAACTCAAAAAGTCTTGTGCATGGACAGGAATTGCACAACCCACATCTGGAGCTCACCTTGAGTGGCCGTAAGAGAATAGCATCCGTACTGGAGCATCTCAACCGGAAATGGGGCAATTCTGATGTGGCGTGTGGTGAGCTTGTTCTGCTTCCTTACACTGCTAATGTTGATAATTTTAGAAGTTGTCAGAGATGGACACTTAAAGACACTGTTGCTGCTGCTGATGTTTTTGTTTCTGTTGGCAGCCCTTCTGTTTTCCGCTTAAGGTTCACTTCTTTTTTACTTTTTTCAGGCTATTTTTGTCTTTCCTGTCATTTTTGACCTCTTTTTGTTTGTCCACTTGATTAGAACTAAACCTTAGTCAAATCCTGCCCTCAGCACATGTCAATGAAACTTTGACATTAAACAATCTTTATATTGATGTGTAAATCTATAATGGTAATTGGTCTTATCTACTTTGTCTTTGCCGGTGGCGATTTAGCCTATATGTCCACCAGCTCAATGCCTATATGTACCAGATAATTCTGGGCATTGTCAATCAACTATGCTACTTCATCTCTGATCTTTCATCAAATTTTTTGATTCAGTACAATGATAAAGGCTAATTTCATTCGTATTTTTGTTAGATATGGATGGTTCACCAATAGTGAGACCACATCTAGTAACAGCGTGATCCCACAAGGCATTCAGACTGGAAAGCATTTCCTATCGCCTACAAACCGTTGCTTTCAACAATCTGTCGGGTGTGGCCTGGTATAGTTTCACTCTCTCCTACCTCTGTATGTGTGTGTTTTCCCAATTAAATCAGATGATATGGTATCTGCTCGCTGGTTTTTTTTTATTAAAACATCTCAAATCACAGATAAGGCCTAATGTTGTAGAGGAAGTTGGTGGAAATCAAGAAAACTATGTGGTACGTCCCATTTCTTCTCTTTTCATTGCCTTCTATTTTATACTGCCTAAAAGCAAGTATCTGGAACAATATTGGTTTTCTTGTTTTGAGAATAGTAAGAAGGCCATTGAAGAGATTAATGAATCGGATATTTTCATCTGTAATTCTTACTGTTATTTTTATTGATTTATTTAACTTTTCTTTTATAAGGGGTTCTGTTACCCCCAACATTTACTTTTTAAATGCCTCTTGTGGGATTTGAACCTGCTTCTCCCCATATAGAGACGAGGCATAACACCATCTGTGCTAGGCCTGTGGTTCTAATTTTCACTGTTGTAATTGCACCCTTTTACTATTTAGTTGATTACTTAACCTTCCCTACTGGGTCAGTTGGGGGTGTACTGCATTCAGAGTTGTGAACACTATGGATTGGCAGTCCTTTGGAAGCTTTAATATATGCAATGCTTTACTCTTTTGTTCTTCTAGGCATGTACAGGGGATACGTCAGCTAGGGCATGGGCTGACAGCTTGACCAACATCAGTGTTGGCTACTTATTTTCTGAAGCATCTCGTGCCGCACATCTTGATTGTGCCGAATCATCTGTAAATAAAGACATGGCTCAAATTGACGAGGCTGCTCACAGTATTGACTCGTTTGAGGCAACAATTGCTGCACATTTGTCCACTGCCAATAACATGTCACTGTTTGGTGCGGAGGAGACACGTGATGGGTTTTCATATGAGGCAGCCTGCACAAACAATTTACTGTTCCAGCAATTTCAGAAGGTTAGTTTCATTATGCTGTTGTGATTTTGATATTTTATTCATTTTACCTAAATTAGTAAATTCTACACTAATAAGTTTGTCACAACAGCAAACTTATCTTAGTAACCCAGGGTCAATCCACTGGGAAACTTGGTAAATACCAATTCTAGCAAATTCAATTATTTAAACCTAAACAGAGTTATCGCGGTTTCAATTTTAAGTTCAACTAATTTAGCAAAATTTATTCTAAATGATTAAGAAATTTCCAAGAGTATAAAACCTAGGGCTGTGGATTTTACTGCAATAGTAGATGGCAATTTTATGGATATTTTACTTTTACTAAATTTCAGGCTTAAGAGAGGGTTTTTCCCTAAGGTACATGAAATCCACTTTCATGGCATTACACTGCTTAAATTGGTTGACATCTACTTCCGTATCTACCGTCTAAGTCGAAACCAATAATTTCTATGACGAACCATGGAATTCCCTTAAAGAATTTGGACTACTTTCGTAATATTCTCGTTTGTTTATTCTAAGTCATTCAGCTAGAAAATGATGTATTCCAGTCCGTCTTTCTAATACCTTATACTTGTATGAAGACATGGCCAATGCATTTACAAACAAATAATAGCACTTAGAATAAATCACAAGCACAAGCACAAGAATTAAGCAACAAGTAAAATTATCAATATAATGGCACATTCAAGTATTGGGTTACAACCATAGGCCTAAGAGCAAAGGTCTAGCCTCTCATGGTGAGATTAACAACACAAGAACAATTATCATCCATGGGAATAAGAAAGCAAAAGAGAAATACAAAGAGAAGTGTAAGAAAACTCTTTTGGAGTGATTTCTAGTCTTTTCTTTTCTTGGTGCGCTCGATCAGTTTCTCGTCCCTTGGTTTCTCGTCCTTCCTTCTCCTGATCTTTTATGTGGGAGAGAAGAGGAAGAAGAGAGTGCTAGTGTTTCTTTTGGGAGAGGAGATAGATGAGAGGAATGAGAGCAATGATGTGTGATGGAGAGAGATGGACAAGAAAGGGAAAAATAAAATGAAAGGGTGGAAGGGGAGAGGAAAGTGTTCTCTCCAGAATTTCTCTTTTTTAAACTTACTAATAAGCCTTCATGAATCATGAACCTCTCCATGGGTCATGTAGGCGCTAAACTCTTTATCTCTTCACGTTTCTTCATGAGTGCCATGACCCATGAGCATCTTCATGAGTCGTGGAGGCTTAGATTTCTCTACTTAGCATATACCTCGTCTTCACTTAGAAGGCCATGACCCATGGGAGCGGCTCCTTTTTGTACTCTCATTGCTCTTGACACTTTGTTCTGAATAAAATCAAAAGAAAAATGTGTAACTTGAATCTTGCACCAAAATTAACTAAACTAATCTAAAAATATTGAAATTAATATATATTTTTAGTAAAATCATATCTAATTACAATATGCAATTCCTACTTATCATATGCTGTAGCTGAAAAAAAATATGATAACAGTTCTGTTATGTGATCCTGTATTGGTTACCTAGAATTTGCTCATATCTTCTCCTGACCGAAATGTGATGGGATGTGTGTCATTATGTATGGAGGTGATATGTGGGATGGAACTTTGTGCATTGCATGTTCTTATGTTGTAAAGTTCATGATTTGATAGGACATTTCTGGAAACATGGCTTCCAATGATAATGACCTAGCTATCGAGGAAGCAAAAGAAGATCACAATTCAGAGGCTAAAGATTCATCTTCAGATGATAATAATGACAATGCTTCAAATGATACAAGCTTTACTGATATTTACTGGGTAATTTCCAGTTCGTTTAAGACAAATAGGTTTGGTATGTTATTAGTAGGTATCACAGAATGCACACGACCAAATTGGTGTCAGCAGATTTCCATCCAGTTTTGCTCAGATAACCACCATAGCAATACTTCATTTCTTATCAAATTATTCTCTCTTATTTATTTATTTATTTTTGGAAAAATATTTCTGCACTTATTATACCTTTGTTTGAGATCGAAGATCCAGGATACATTGACCCTCACACATCTAGTTCTTGAAAAGGATCTCCCTTATAGTCATAGATTTTGTTCTTACTCTCTGATAAGGATGCAGTGTTGGTATTAACTAGTATATGAGATCTGCTACCTTGTAAATGAATGATTAGGATATCTGTGTAGATGATACAACTTTATCGCCGGTTATTGAGTCCAACACACAGTGTGCATCTAATTCCAGGTGGTGGTGTAACATGATTACAGTTCCTACCAGTTTAGAAAGTAAATTTTTTGCTGTAGTGCATGTTCAACGATAGCACTTTCTTTGGCCAATCACCATATATCAGGAATTTTTGCAGTAATTCTTGGTTCATTTTGTTATTATGTTTTCAGCCTGATTCTCTTGGACCATTGGATTTGGATGTGCCTCCAATCAGATACCAGTGTCCAGAACTTGGATTTAGCGACAGTTTCAATAGCCTAACTCGCATGCTGGCCAGTAGCTCTGATGCTTTACGAAATTCCTCCTTTTTAGGCACCGCAGATAATTAATTAATATGTATGTTAGTGTCTAACCACAGAGAGAGACTTGTCATCAGCTTGGTTATTGTATAATATGTGATGAACTAATGTAAAAAACAATTGCAAGGACTAGTGGGGTCACAGCTGATTGTATGGTTGGTAGAGGGGGTGTGGGTAATAGTTTGGATGTGTTTGATGTGATGTGTACATACTTTGTTCTTCACAATGTATGAGAAGAACTCTGTGACAAACAAGTTCGATAAATGCTCTTAGGTCTTGGATAGGCAAAATTAAGTGATGCATCAATCGAACAATGTCTCGTGGTGTTTCAATTGAATTCTAAGTGAAACAAATACAGTGCGCTCGTCCAAATTTTCAACTTTAAGTTAATTTTGAGGTTAGATTCCAGTGTTTCAAATGTCAAACCTTAACTGAGCATCACATTTCTAAATGCTTAAAATAGGAAGTAGAGTGCAAACATGAACTTGCCATGCTGGTGAACTGAGACCATTTTAGAACATGCCTGGTTGAGTTGCAACAAAGCTTGAAAACAGGCATGAAACCCAACTATAAAATGATAAGATCCTAAATGCACCCCAAAAAGCTGGTCGCGAGGCTCAATTAAGACCCAAACATCCTTACCAAGAGCAAACAGATACTTCTACGTGGATCGCTTACTTGATGAGCATCTATAAATAACACGTTAGTAGAAACCGCCAGGCATCTTCACAAACTCGCAATCGATAACATTTTGAGGTTCCATTTTTTTATTTTTTATTTTATTTTTACTGTTCTCAAGCTGGCACTAGAGCTCTTCTGAAGCTTTAGCCAGAAACTTTGCACACTCGATAACCGTAACTATATACCCACTCATTAAGCATCATTCCGGTTTATCTTTGAAAAGATCCCAAAAGACATTAAGGAGCTCTAGCCTTCTACCACGGTACCACCCCTTTTTGTGGGCCTCCATCGTACCTTATTACTCTTCTTATATACCTTTTCCAGTTCAATGATTTGTCTAGCCTTGTCTATATTTTACCCTCCATTTCTGATTCTCTTGTTATTTCCCTATATGATCTCTTCATGTTGTTTCTGTGTCCTTTTCATTGCCTTGTCACAGGACTCCTCTTTCTAGCCTCATCAGTTTATTAAATGTCATTTGTATTGAGCTGTTATATTCACTAGTGATTAAAATTCATCTGTACATTGTAATATACAATAATTTTGTTTTTTTTTTAGCAAAATCATCCAACCAGATGCAAATTTGATCCGAAATCTACTACGAACAACCCGCATTTGAATTCTCAAACTTTTATTGCATATAAATCGCATGCTAATCTGGCAAATCTTTATACATTTACATTGAATAACTAGTGCTAGTTGCGCCCCACGCAACCAAACTAAATGCACAGCCAACGCGCGTCGCACAAAAAAATAGATATAAACTTATAATGGTTGTGTTGACTTGCAATTGAGCAAATTGATGTTTTGCATTTGCCTACAGACTTTCTTTCGTTATTGATCCCACGATCAACTGAAGGGTAGCTAAAGCAACTAGAAATTTTTTTGTTTGATCTTTAAAAAGTAAGACCCTCAATTCAAAAATTTGACATTCAACGTTCAGTCTAAACGCCTGCGCTCACGTCGAAAAAACAAAAGACAAAATAATTAATTATGATGCAAAATTTCAAATCTGCGTTCACATCTGAACGCTACGTTCAAATGTGAACACATATTTCAAAAAGTAATTGATATTTTTTCTTTGTAAACTCAAATGAACTTTATTTCTGAACGCTTGCGTCTAGAAAATATGTCGCTAAACGCAGAAAAATAGAAACATGACTGTCAAATGTTGAAATCAGAGTCATGATATAATTCTTATTTTTTGAGAATTAAACAGAAAAAGAATTCAAGCAACTATAAAGAGTATAAAACAATGAACCAAGTTGAAATAAATGTTCAGTTTCAAACATCCACATACCATCACCCCGTAAAGACAAATCTGAGTCTTCAAATATAAAGGAAAGCAACCCAAGCATGTAAATTTTTAACAAATATTTCTTTAAGATAAATACAATTCCTGAAACATCATCTTTTCTTAATTTCACTGAAATAATCGTGAAATTTTGACAAAGAATACTTGTGCTTTTGCACATACATATACTTGCATACATGCATACTATACATACTACATAACCACCATAATTTGCCAAAAAGCCGCAAACATGATGGTAAAGCAATTGAGATATTGTTATATACATCCCCTTCCAAAATAAACCATCAACTTATACTATATTCAGAAAAAAAGAATGAATATGAAAATATAACAAATTCACATCATGATGGACTTGAACTCTCAGCCTGCTGCTCTGGCACATTCTTGTCGGCAAATTTTGTTTCCTTGCTATCTTTCTGACTACAAAACTTACATGGGCCCACACAATCCTCAGAAGAAGGATGAGAAATCCAAGCATCAGGTACCGTGAAAAAGTACTTGATCATGAACTTACGGAACCTCTTTTTGTACTCTCTTGGGGAGACGATGGTGGGAGATGAGTTTTTGGGGACAACCAGAGAGGATTTGACCCACGTCTCCAGTTGTTTGTCCCACGTGTATTGCCTCAGGTAATCAATTATTCCAAATACAAGCTCATTCCGGTTCTTGTCGACTCCGACCAGTAGAGAGTAATCCATGACATTGATTGACTGGATTGCAAGAAATATCAGGGTTATATTGTCATTTGGAAATATGAAAACTGCTAGCATCTTACAATAATCTATTGGAAGATATCAACATAATTCAGGTAAAAGGTGCCTGATTCCTTTCCTCCATTTTGAACTCTCATACTTTTAGCTTCCGTTTGAACTTGTTTGATATCCTTATTGTGTTTCTAATCCTGATTAATTCTTCTTGTTATTGGGTATATGTATAGTGAATTGCTTACAGTCAAATCATTGTGCATGTTTCTAATTTACCCTGTAACCTAACTGAAAATTCTATATTAATGATTATTATAAGCTTTTTATGCAGAACTATGAATCAAATCCATATTATGTAACACACAATAACAGCTTTTAACTCTGAAATAATAATTTACAGCTGTGTCTAAAATCAGCAGCACTCAAACGAGCACGTGGATGATTTTTCACCATTCGATTACTAATGATATTTTACCAGACAAAGAATTCAGCACTTACAGTGAGAAAAGTCGTGTCATTCCAAATTGCGCGCTGCAACAGGTGTTTTGTTTTCACGCCAACGTAGAAAGGAGAAACTCTCAAGTCATCTATAAAATTCTGATCCAAATACACTTGTTCAAGGTCTTTTGAAGATCCTGAACTTGAAATGTGGCGAGAGTAAATGGCTCCTTTTAGATCGTAAGTACGAGAAATATTCTTCCCAAAAAGCAGGTTTTCCATCACCATCAAATCCATCTTTGTTTCTTTGCCATTCTTCATTTGCCGTACCTACATGTAAATTAGATGGATAATATTTTACCATTTGTTTTTGTTTTACTTCGTAGTTTGATGAGGTTTTACTTGTCTGGCTCTGCTTTATACCTCTTTGGATATTACTGACATTTCCAGTAGTTCAAGAAATACCTATATAAACTTAATCAGATATATCATACATAATCTATGTTGCATTTAAGCTCCTCTATTTTAGTTATTTAACCAGTTATTTAATCTTCTCATATTGACAAGAATAATGATCTTAGTAGAGCACAAGAAACATATTGTTTATACTAATGATGACAGTGGTGTCATAAACAACAACAACAAAGCCTTTAGTCCCAAACTAGTTGGGTGGGCTAGAAATGAAATTCAATCGGAATAATGAAAAATCAATGTAAATAATAGTAATATAATAAATAGTACAATAGTAGTAAAAATAGTAGTAGTAATAAATAGTACTAATAATGATGATGATGATGATACTAATAATAAATATACTATAAATCATAAGTCTAGACTAACGTACTACCTCTCTAATCCTGGACTAAAAATCATACAACTATATTACTACTAAATTTTAGTCTATGTCATGGTTCTGGTACGTGAATCGCTAACTTCCATGCATTCCTTTCAGACACCAACTTTTTGGAGACATTCCATGTCTTCAGGACTTTTTGTAATGCTTCTTTATCCCATGTCAATCTTGATCGATCCCTACATCTTTTTGTGTTTTCGACGCGACTTAAACTCCACTACATACTGGTGCATCATGAACTTCGATATCATTATTCACTCCCCTGTCCCCACTAGTCTAGAATATTATTACCACCATGTGAAATTAAACAAATTATTTGCTAATTTATAATTGTATGTACGTGTGCATCCAAATTAACTTAAATAAATACCTCATAAATCCCGAGAATCTTAGCAAGGCCTGTTGGGTTCCCTGAGTCTATCGACTCGTTCACATACTTAAAATATTCCTTCTCAAATTTCAGAAACGACTCAAATTCAGCCCTCTTAATCTGCTTTATGATAAATCTATCGTCTTTGGTCTTTGCAAAATATGCCTTGCTTTTCCCACCTTGTGCATCCCATTTCTTACACCTGCTCATAATAATTTTCTCTGAATCAGTTACAGTGAGTAAATATTCGGCCGACTCAACCTGGCTAAGACTGTTTGAGTCACCCGATTAGACCTGATTAAAACGGTAGTACTTTTGTGACAATAACTTACGGTAGTATTAAGTGCCAAATTTTGACAGAGATCAAGTCACCCTATGGTAGTATTAAGTGCCAAATTTTGACAGAGATCCGACAAGGCTAAATTTATACTACCTAAGTTTTTCACTTGAGGATCTATACAAAGGACAAATCTAGACCAATGCATCCACACCAATTTTGACAATTTAAAATTTCCGGCTTGTTTGGTCAAGTGAAGGTCCTAATTACCATCCTCGACAACGAATGCTGACTTGAGATTTGTTCACTGTTTAAATTGTATAAGCTATTCATCTCAGTTCTTTTTCCCAGGCACACAAACCGAACTAATATTCGGTTCTGAGTTTAGCGATGTTGGAAACAAACCTGCTCAAAGAAATTATATACGCCATTTCTGATTGGCAGCATTTCTTTCTCAGATTATAGAATTCCTCGGCGCATATGCACACAATTCCGTACTTCCCTTTCAGTCCCAACCTTCCGTTCACAACAACTTCTGGATGTTGATCTTTTGAGAGTGGGATCGCCTCATCAAAGGAGAGGGAGTATTGACTACCTAAAGAGTCTAATGAATCTGTAGAGTCTGTAGAAGACCATTTTGATGATGTCCATGAGACCAGAGACAAAAGGCTGTCAGATTTCTCCAATGATGACTCTGTAGTCAATTTATTGTTGTGCTTCATTTCAGATATGACCAAGGCACGTGATATGATGCTTGATATCTCATCCTCGCAGACTAAGAGAATGCTGCCATCCGGCCCCACCAAGAACCGACTCAGCTCTCTCTCATCATTTAAAGGAGAGAGGAGCAGATGTACTGGAGTGTAATTATTCACCATGAAGAACCTGGTCAGATTCAAATCCGAAATGTCACTATGATATATAGACTTCAATTCAGCAAAAGGGGCCCAGACCCATCCCTCGGTGTCTTCTCGGGTTGAATTTTCAATTAAGGATTCTTTTGCAACAAGGGACTCGGACACAAGAGAAGACTGGGTCATGTCAAAGGTCTCCATCTGTGCTTTATCGGCAGTCAGGCTGGCTTGACAGGAGACCTCCAGTAATTCCCCATTGTTGGTGGGTTCTTCCTTGGTTTTCTCAGTGCTCTCTTGTTTTTCATATGATGGTCTATATTGTAAAAGGTGGTGTAGCCGGCGGTCCCACACATAAGTTTGGAGGATGAGGTCCTGGTACTCCCGATTTAAACTAAGAAGCTCATTGGCTGCCGTATCCTCATTTTTCTCTCTCTTTTCAATACGTCCTAACAAATTCTGTTTCATGAGAGAGAGATGAGTATGATAGAAAGGGTTATGGTCTATTAACAAAAAAAATGTACAAGCACACTACCAAAAAAATTTATTTACTTTTTTTTACTGCCTACTACTAGTGTTATTAAGATACTAAATTACAGGGAGGAAGTAAACCTCAAAGTCAGTTCTTTCTCTGTGAAACATCTCTTCAACTCCAGGAAGTTCTTTAATAGGTGTAGATGTATATTCTTGCTTATTCCTCAAGTGTTGTAATATAGTTGCAATTTTGGAGAAGAGTTGTGAGCCTCTTGGAAGAACCTTCTACAAATCAAAAGAAAAACATTGAGCCTTGAAAATCACAAAATCATACTTAGTGAATAAGTACCAAAAGTTCCCGAAAATATCCCTTCCGCTCAAAATAAGCATACTCATATAATAAGTGACTACATGAATGCCTCCTGAGGTCCTATGAACAATCTCTTACTAAGTCCTATTTGTAACCCTTTAAAATTTTGGTAGTTCACTATTCATGTCCTTGCAAATGCAATAGGTGCATGCATTTCTTTTCCAAAAACTGAAACACCCTGTATTTTACATCATAGAAGCTATAATTACAAAAAACTCTGTAAACAGTCTAGTAACCAAACATTCCCTTAGCTAGCGAGTGAACAGGAGGGAAAGAGAGAAGAGTGCCAGGGTTTCCAAAAATAGAAAAAAAGAGAAGCAAAGAGAGAGAAAGGTGAGCCCAGCCAAAGTCAAACCATCACGGACTTTATTAGAAAACACTAAGAAAGCTCAAACACTTCTTTGTTATTTGATATTCTAAAAATTGTACTTTGGCCTTCTTTTGTTACTCAGAACAGCTGTACTACAGATCATAATTTGTGATCTTTGATAAAATTTGGGGCTTGACCCCAATCTCTCTCCCAAAAAATAAACAAAAACAAAGAACAAGCAAACACTTCAGACTTAAATACAAACCCTTTTTTAAAAGCGACAACAACTGCATGCTTTACCTCCACATTAACAGCTATGTAATAATTATTATAAGATATTATTATACCTCTCTGTATTCGTCCTTCAGCCATCCATTTCTGTTGGGATTGTTAAATTCAAGAATTGACGGAGGCTTGAACGCAGTGAATACCTCTACGGGAGTGTACCAAAATACAGCAACCTTTGATCCCAATCTGTAACAATAAAAGAACAGAAATACAAAGTCAATTATTTAGCACATGTCATCAACACAACGTTCTTAAATTTCATATTTGTCGCTCGCAGAAGATCAATTGCTAGTTAATAGGCAACAACTGAACCTCAGATTTCAGTCAGAGTTGTCACAAAGAAGAAGATTATCAACATTAGCTTTGACTTATTGGGAAAGTACTGATGTCTAATATAATGTGTCTTTGGAATAAAAAAGTATTGCACCACATTGTGTAGATGTTATGAACCTTTGGTAAAGTTTACTTGAAAGAATCTTGGAACGTACATTCTGTTGCTTACAAGTCAACGTTTATTATAGATAAAAGGAAGCCTGTCAGAGACTTTCTAAAAGAGAAACTACTGTACATGCAACTCCAAACAGCAAAACATACCCAAAGAACCTCAAACAATCCCGATGCAGTAAATGGCCGCATTTAGATAGCCTTCTGGCAGCAGACTGGCTTGAAAAACTAAGCTCCAAGAACTTCCCAAAAGAGAGACTACGTGCTGACGTGGACATGACAACCCTCGGGGTTGCCGTTGTTTCACCCTCACATTTAAGACAACGTGACCACATCCATATCTTCCCCTCACTTTCTCCTGACAAGTGGTGTTCTGGTTGGAGATACTTAACAATTACTGTCAGGTTTCCATTCCTGTGGGTGTACGAGTATTCATGCGCCTCTTGAGGCTCACCACATGTAGAGCAACTGTACCCCTGCCACAGAAAAGAATGCACCAATTGGAGTTGTATTTACCAAATGACTTGTTAAATTATGTAACATGAAGGTTAAGTTTTTAAAATTATGGTATTGTATGTTTTTTTACAATTTCATCAATGTTTGCAAGACTACCATCCAGCTTGTAGCTTGCAATGTTCTTTTAAAAATTCACAATACAATGTGATACATATAGAGGTTAGAAAATAAACCTGACTATGCAACAGATTTTGCAGATACCGTCCCAAGGAGATGTCACAATTTCCATAGTATTTTATTCGGTTGTACCGGCTCTGTTCACACATTGACTGTTTTGTAATGCACTGACTTGTTGTCAGAACCAATATCGTCTCTGAGTCGTTGCCATCCATTTTGCCTTTATTTACGGAACTGCCGCTGTCATGACCTCCATATTCAGCAGAGCCTACAGACCCAACTTTCTCACAAACTTTACATGTGACGACTTCTTTGTCAGTATCAGTTGGTCTTTCTTGAGGAGACTCTACAGCTGAATCACCACTAGTATCATACAAATCCATGTTTGAAGAACCGTTCACTCGGTAAAAACCAGGCAGTAAAGGAAGCTCTTTAGCATTTTGTGAAGGCCTTGGATTGTATTGTGTGTGTCCATTAGAGAGGGTTGGGAGGTGTGGGACCGACGAAGGCTCCACTTTGGGGGCAATTTTGTCATTCAAAAACACCCTTTGGTCTTCAAAAAATGAGGTTTCTATAATAAGATGGTAAGCAGCAAAGACAGTGTAATGAAGCATGTGCTTCACCTTCTTTAGTTCTTCACTATTTGCTCCTCTTAGAAGTATCTACAAGAAAATACAAACATTGACCACTGCCAAGATCAGTTAAAAGTGTAATATTACAAATTTTATATCTTTTTTAATGAGCGTGCAATATGACAAGCCCCAATGGTACATCATAGCAAAAAAAAAAAATCTTGCACAATTAACAGACATAAGCAAAGGAACTTAGGAAATAAAAATCAGAAGCCAAAAGAAAGATAGTAATATATGCCAACATAATTACTAACCGTGCATCCAAGCGGCCTTGGGAATCCCTCCAAGAACATCAAAGTCTTTGCTGGCTTTTTTCCACCTTCCCCTGCATTGTGCTCCTCCACAAACCTCTCTATGTAGAACGACTCGCAAGATTTCAATTTGGGATCCTTGAACGTGTCAGAGAAGGATATGACAGTTGAACCAGTGCACCGAGAAATTCTCTCAAGGCGGTTCAGCTTCATGTCAAACACAAGTGAGATGCCTTTTTTCAGGAGGAGCTCTTGAATGTCACGTGACACGTTTTTCTCAACCAAAATCACATTTGGTTGGCATATCTCCACCATTTGCGTGATTGATTTTTGCATGTGAACATTCTCCTGATTACATGAAAGGGGGATAAGAAGATGTGTTATTATTACACTGGAACAGTGTTTTACTAATTTATAAATGAAGGGTTCCTGAGGAGAATGGCAGTGATACTGTTCTAAGATAAGGATGAGGATCTCCAATGAGCATACGGCTGCCAAATTTGACCAAATTTGACCTGACCACCTAAACCAAAACACTACACAAAACAAGGATTTGAAAATAGCACCGCCCTAACCAAAGCCGAGACGAGACAGTAGGGTTTACTAACCAACACATGGACAAAGACAGTAGGGTTTACTTACCTGCCAAGACGAGACACATCTATAATTGCTAGCAAAACTACTTTTGGGGAACACTCAAAGTACATATCAATATTTAGAAGGTTAACAAGAACTTGTATATTCTTCCTCCATTTAGAAGTCAGAATGCACATCATAGACAAATCAAAATCATTTTGGAAGAAAGGAGCCAAAAAATTAATTGTTTGAAGAATATGAAGCAAGTACCTCCCCCAATGCATTGAAGGAAGACAATCCAACATCAGAGTGACCCAAAACTCCCTTGAGGAGTAGAAGTTTAGGGTTTTTGAAGCTACTCAGCATGTGCTTGTGAGCTGTATTCTTCTTGAATGCTAAACCTTTGATCACCGAGCTACATCTCCAAATTAATAAAATTATACATACAACAACAACAAAGCTTTTAGTCCCAAACAAATTGGGGTAGACTAGAAATGAAATACAAACGGAATAATGAAAATCAATATAATAATAATATAATAAATACTAAAATAGTAGTAAAAATAGCAGTAGTAGTAATAATAACGATAATACTAATAATACAACAACAACAAAGCCGTTTGTTCCAAACAAGTTGGGTAGACTAGAAATGAAGCTCATATTGGATTTCATTTCCACAAGATTGGTTGAATTTTTACGTTGGCTCGCCAAATCTATCACAACCCTTCTTCTTCCGGGCTTGAGACTGACTATGTACAACATAGGCGAAGCTAATGATAATACTAATAATAATAATAAACTATTTCATAAATCATAAGTTTAGACTAACACCCTACGTCTCTAATCCTGAACTAAAGTCGTATACCACTACTTCTAAATTTTAGTCTATGTCATGGTTCTTATACGTGGATCGCTAACTTTTATGCACTCCTATATGAAGCCAAATCTTTGGAGACATTCCATGCCTTAAAGTATCTTTTTACCGCTTCATACCGTGCCAATCTCAATCGTCCCTTGCCTCTTCTCATGTTTTCGACGCGACTTAAAACTCCACCACGTATCAGTACATCAGAAGACCTCCGTTGGACATGCCCATATCATCTCAAACGATGTTGAACAAGTTTCTCTTCAATTGACGCGACCCCGACCGTGTCACGTAATCGTCATTTCTAATGCGATCCCTTCTTATATGCTTACATATTCACCGCAACATACACATCTTTGTCACGCTGGTCTTTTGTATGTGTTTTAGTAGCCCAACATTCTTCTACATACAACATTTCAGATCTGATCGCCGTCTTATAGAACTTACCTTTCAACTTTTGTGGTACATTTCTGTCGCATAGGATGCCAGATGTTTGTCGTCATTTTATCTAACACGCTCTTATTCTTTGTCACGCTCTTATTTTAAGCTGCCAGTTTCTTCTAGGCACTAGTCCATCTAAACTGACATCTTCATCTTCTGATCGAACGCCGCTGAACTCGCATTTTATATACTCGATCTTAGTCCTACTAAATCTAATCTAAAACCTATCGATTCTGAAGTCTTCATCCACAACTTTAATTTTCTATCAACCCCTATCTTACTTTCGTCAATTAAGACCACATCGTCTGCAAAAAATGTGCACCAAGAAATATCTCCTTGTATGTCTTTCGTGATCTCATCGATCACCAAAACAGATGCAAGTGACTCAAGGCTGACCTTTGATGTAATTATATCTTAATAGAAAAGTCGTCAGTCCTGGCGTCACATGCTCTAACATTAGACACAACATTATCATACATATCCTTAATAATGTTGCGTCTTTGTTGGAATTTCTTCTTTTCAAGTATCAACCACATGACCATCATCGGTACTTTGTTATACGCTTTTCTTCAAGTCGATGAATACCACGTGTAGATCCTTCTTATGGTCTCTCTATCTCTCCATCGTTTTGTCAAGAAAATTGCCTCCATAGACAAAATATGAGTGAAGCAAATGTGCTATTGTTAGCCTATATGTTAACAAGTCCAATAATACTATATAATGTCCTAAATCCAAACGGCCATCAAAGCCGTTCAATATAATCTGCATTTCAATCCGGTAGAATACCAAGGTAACCATGTTTAGAATTTTTTACTAAATTTTTTTATTTTTCTAAAATATGGCCTTATTGATATGCGAACATTTCTTTATAATTTTAGGTTATCTTTGAAATAAATATGAAAAAAATAGCCGCAAAATTCTAAAACTAGTAAAATTTAGCATTCTATAAGATTGTGATACTCATATAATATTGAGCGACTTTGATCAACAATTTGTGCAATAAAATGCAATATTTGACCCATTTGTATTTAACAAAATTAGAAATAGTATATCAGTATATCATGACAAAGAAATCAAATTCAAAAAAAAAAATTATGTTTGTTACATAAGACATAAGCCAAAAAACAATTAGAACCCAAGCTACATGATAAATCAACAAGATGTTTGATATACTTTCTTTCAATTTTCATACTATTCAAAGATGTGTATTTATTCAAAACAAAATAACGACAAGTAAAAAGGTGTCAGTACCTCTGAGTGGGGGTACCGCTGGCAACGCACTTGACCTTAATATATGACCAAGGGTCCATTTCCTTCCCCTCACTAGGTTCTGGTTTTATAAGTTCAGCCGCTTTCCATGAAATATTGGCCACCACATCCAGCCAACTGTCACCTTCAGTTGAAATTAATGGAATACCCTCAACCTCAAGGAAACGCCTCACAAGCAGCTTGAACTGTCCATTCATGGCCTCCATCATAGCCGCCTGTCTCTCCCCATGAGAAATAGGACTAGAATTAGAGGTGGGACTTGGGCTAGGGCTTTCATCGTCCCACTTTGTACCAATCGGACCACCAAAATCATCTTCATCTTCTTCAAAATTCGTGGTGCTTAAAGAAATATCTTTTTCTTCTTCTTCCCTGACAGCTGGAGATGGTGGTACCAGAATTGACGGGTTGATACTAAGATTGGATATGATGGGAGGGCTGATCCTCCCACTACCTCCACCAAGTTCTTCTCCGATGCGAACATGTTTAGTTTCCTCTCCATTTTCATAATGCACGCCGTTTCCCACTGCCAGATCTTGTCTCTTGATCTCTTGTACAGGCTCATGGAGCTCTTCATCCCTAATAGTGTGAAGTCATTTAGGTAATTTACTAACACCTTCACAGACCTTCTACAAGGGTAATTCTCACAACACAATTTGACTCTTTTTAATAATAGGTTACATGCATCGGCATGTCTACAAATAGAAATCCAGTCAATATAGAATCTGTTCAAGAATGAATATACTAAGAAAATGAAATAACACATGCATTGAACAATCAACTCATCAACAAATATGGACCAGGAAGTGCAAAGTCTTGTGCTGTGTCTATTCTTTGCATAAACAAATATATATATGGGGCAGGCCTTAATAAACATATTACTTCTGTTTTATTTCCTACACTAGAATGGAGTTATACTCAACACAAAAAGATCGAGGACAAACAAATAAAAAATAAACAGGAAGTACCTGACAGCTGGATTCATATTAGCGGGGAAATCACCTAAAAACATTGGATTAAAAAAACGGATGAATTTGCTAGAGTTATTTTAAAAGTAAAACTAATCATATACAGTGTTCTATGATAGGATTTGTACCAGTAAGTGGAGAAATGTGCACGCTCACATATCACAGATTTCAGTTTGTATGGTCAGACAATGGAGGTGTATTATAAGATCCCTGGGTACTACCTGAAAAAATAGCCATAACATCTTTCAATTATACTACGATGGTATAAATAAACAAGCAGGAGGTCACAGGAAGGGGAGCCTTGGCGCAACGGTGAAGTTGTCGTCTTGTGACTAGGAGGTCACTGATTCGAGTTGTGGGAATAGCCTTTTGTAAAAATATAGGAAAATGCTGCATACAAAGACCCCAAAGTGTTCCGACCCTTACCCGGACCCCGCGCAAGCGGGAGCTACATGCGCTGGGTATAAACAAACAAGCAACTGGAATGTTTTTCAAGTCTACTACGTCATGTGGCCATGCATATATTTTACTATTTAGGCTTATCTTGCAAAAAGAAATAAATACGATTTTTCCTCCGCATCAGCTTGCTCCACTTGACATAGTATTATGGCTTTGAAACCAATAAACAAAAATGAATTCGAATGAAAAAGAAAAAATACTAGCAAACCCCAACTTATCCGGACTCTCACAACCAATTTACATTAGTAATCAAACCAGCTTATCCAATCTAATTAGGGAAAAGAGAGCTAGTTTTTATTTTCTATTGCCTAAAAGGGAAATCCAAATATATAAAGTTTTCATAACTTCCTCTCAGTATTCCATGGATTCAGGAAATAATATTTCCCAGAAATTAGTTGCACTTAATTACTTGCATACTTTGTTCAAACTAAAGATAGTTAAGCTTAAGACCAAAACCTAACCCAAAAGGAAACAATAGAAACCAAATATCTTCATATTGACTCGTGATGAAGATGATATTATCGAATTTAATATTTGGACAGCATATTTGGAGGCATAAATATAATTCCAAGAACCAAAACGAACCGCATATTATGATGTTCGTGTAATAATATAATAGTTTCCTGACTTAAAACTGGACAAAAACTTTCAGACAAATACAACAATAAAAATCCAACTAAAAATCAGAGACTTAATATTCCCGTGTGCTTGCTCCAACCTATATAACTGAGACTTTGTACAAAAGTTTCAGTTACGACTTACGAGCATCAATTTACTTGTAGAATTTTTTATCTTTCCAATTAATTTCATCATTGACCCAAAGAAAAGAAAGAAAAAGGTCGACACCGTATGTTCTCATGGAATTTATCTTGAAATGAAGGGATGGGCAATTGCTAACCTGAAGATGCGAATTACACAAAACTGTTCTTTCTTCGCTGGATCGATTTACAAATTTGTTTAGAGAAAGAGAGGGGGAAGGGAGGGAGATTTGGGAGAGATGAGGTACTTATTCTACTCTTTCTCTTTGGTGGAGCCCACATTGACAAGGTATAATCTAACACATCTTCTCTTTGTTTTTTTCTTCCTTGTATCTTTTTCACAACAACCCATAAAAATCTGCCACTTAACAGGAAATAAATCTGATGTATGGATGACAGGTTCGCACATCACATATAACATAAATCTTGAAGGGCCTCCACGTGATTTTCGGGTTATACTGCCCACAACATTTTACTTTTACTGCACGCCACGCGAACCGACAAAATATCATTTGTTATAGATCAAATAATGGGAACCGAGGAGGGTAGAAATATTACAATTCAGCGTTATCATACTTAATTACATTGAGCTTATACCGTACACAATGGTTCTTTGAACGATTAATCAGCTTCTACGGATTTCAGTTCACACAGAACTGATCTATTTGTCTCTATATGACTTTTGTACACCAGGTTCATATTCTTCTTACAAAATCAACAGTGGCTGAAAAATAATAAAAACCAAACATCTTCGTATCGGATTGTCTGTGCACATCTCCACACAAATGAGAAAAAGTTGCGGCATAATTTATTTTTCAGATATTTTTGGATGATGCTTCTCTACGCAAAAAGACTTTTAAGCTGCCAGTTGCCAGTTGCCGGTTAAAGCTCTTATGCAGCTGTTCAATAAGGGTCTTTTTGGCACACAAGAAATATCAGAGTAGAGCTCTATTCTGACATGAGAGCATTGTCAAACATGTTTTGAAAGAATAGAATAGTGGTAGAATAAATTATTTCAGTATAGCACCATATAGATGGAATACTGGAATACACTGTTCTGTATGACTAACCAACCAAATTTGCAATGTAATTATCAATTTAATATATAATATATACTTTATTATTATCATTATTATTATTATATTACCTTTATTACAAAAATAATATTAATAATTACTATTAATTATAATATTATTTTAATATTTTAAAATAATGCATATTATGATAATTATAGATTAATGTTATTATTATTAATATAATTATCATTATTATTTGATTATGTTGTATTATATTTGTAACTAATAATATTTTAGTATATTATATATAATATTACTATATTATCTTTATTATTAAAATAATATTAATAATTACTATTAATTATTATTATTTTAAAATAATGCTATTTATTATAATTTTTATATTATTTTTATTATTATCATTATTATTTGATTATGTTTTATTATATTTATAATTAACAATATTTTAGTATATTAGATACTTATTATTAATATTATTATATTATCCTTATTATTAAATATATTAATAATTACTATTAATTATTAATATTATTATTATTTTAAAATAATGCATATTATATAATTTTTATATTATTGTTATTATTATTATTACTATAATTAGCATTATTATTTGATTATATTGTATTATATTTAATATTTAATAATATTGTATTGTACTATTTACTTAATTAGTATTATGACGTTATTAATATTATTATATTATATTGTATCTTTACTTTATTAGTATTTTATTATTTTAAAATAATAATAAAATTATTGTTATTATTTTTTTCTTATATTATAATTATTACTATTGTGTTATTAGTTATTAGTTATTGTAGTTATTATTATTATTATTATCGTCAATTTTATTATTTTTATTTATTTTGAAAAATAATGCATATTATTATTAATTTATTATTGTTATAATTACTATATTATATCGTAATAATAATTATTATCATAACTATCGATATTTCTACTATTTCAATTGACACTTGCCAAACGACAATTTTGCTCTTCAGAATAGTCAATAATACCACTCTTCTACCACTCTTCCAAAATCACACTATTCTATTTTTATTATTCTAATTTCACTCTTCTAACGCTATTCCTTGATTTACCAAAAAGACCCTAAGTTTTCATCCCCAGACTCAGTTTGAGTGCTTGTAAAAACACCAGCTGCATTTAAAATCAGATTATTTGATTGGAACAGGTGTGACACACTACTATGTACACCTGTCCAGTAAATTTTAAATTGAATAGTGTTCTACATAATGCTAATTTTGATTTACCATAACATTATTATGGACTTTATCATTTCTCTCAATCCACATTATCCATACAAAAGACTGTTAGTAAGCTTCCCCATTCTTTTAATGAACCAAATTTAATTGTAACAGTGAATACCAAATTGATCCTAAGGATGTTGTATCTATCAGCATATTAAATATTGTACTCTGGTTTATTATATCCCAAAATAAGTTACTTTGCTCAAAATGAACAAACAAGTGATTTATTGTTTCTACACCGTCAGAAAATAGATATATTGACTCTCCCAACCATCATCTCTGAAGAATATTAGAAGTCTATTATTTAAAACCAGCCATAAATTCAACTTAAATTTTAAAGGAATATTCAAAAGCTAAACTGGTTTTCTTATATCCACTTTAATATCTCAAAATATAAAAAAATCTTACATAGACTTAACAATGTACCTACCAGTTGAGTCTATATTCCAAACTATTGAATCTTCAGTATTTTTTAATTCTATGTTATGCAATAATTCAATTAATTCATCTTTTTGTATCCTCATATTTTTACTTACACCCTGATAAGATATAATTTGATGTCATTCTTATTCCAAACTTGTGCTATAGTGACATTATCTTTTTTTTTTACTTTATCATAAACTAAAGGAACACTTAATTTTAATGGAAGATTATTATTCCAATTATCATTCCAGAAAATTATAGTTTTTCCATTTCCTATCAAGTGTGTGCATCCTATCTGCGATGGTTTATTAAGTGAACTAACATTCTTTCAAAAAGGAGATGCATCTCCACAAAATTTATTATACTTAATTTGTATCACTTCTTTCCATAAACATGTGTGATCTGAAATTGAAATAACCATCTCCATTTATATAAGAGTGTGTTATGTGGTTTTTACAAATTAAGAAATAAAAACTCTAGTTCCTTATTACGTTGCAAGAGAACAACAATCGTTGGTACTTAATAGTCGATTCATAGAGACAATTTGGATTTTTGGTTCATATTTTCGCAATTTAATTTAAGAAGAATGAAAAGTGTTGTTCAGAGGTTGCTGTGTTTGTGTTGAAGTTAGAACTAAAACTAAAGCAAAATTGCACGTTCTAAAACATATGATGGAGATTAGGGCTTATTAGAGTGCATTATCCACTAATGTTGATCCTTGTTTGATAGTTATTTTTCTGAAAGATTATGAAGGTACAATATGGTATTGCGATTCTAAGGATATCTTTATGTTAATACTGAGCACCATTCATATCTACCATTTGCTGGAATTTTAGATATTAATTCAACCAAATCTCGTGTTGTTCTAAGTTAATTTGATTTAGTTTTTAGGTTAAAAACATGCAAGTTCGTGGTACTGTCATATCTTTGTGTTTTCATGCATGTACAAGAGGAATCAAGCCAAATAAGCCTCAAGACGAAGTCCTACACGATGAGCAGAGCAAAACAGTGCATTTTGCACTTGTTTGTGGAATTGCGAGTCGCAAACCAAGCCCAAAGCAGACATACATGATACAAACTTGAGAAGTGCATTGTTCACATGCTTTGCGAGCCGCAAGAGATCCATTGAGGACCGCAAGCCATTCCTCCACATAAGACCCAGTTCAGACACCGACTGTTCATCTACTTTGTGGGCCGCAAGAGATCCTTTGCGGGTCGCAAACGACAACTCTGAAAGCAAGAAATAGAAGCCTATAAATGGGAATTGAACAGTTATTTTTTTTTATCTTCTTCTTAATTCGTACTTAGACAATTTAGACAGAAAAAAGAAGAGGGAAAAGAAGGTGCTAGGGCTAGGAGATCTAGGACACGAAGCGGGATTTTACCGGTTTTATTTCTCTTTTCTTTTGATCATGTTTGTATTTGAACTCTCTTTTGTATCTTCTCTCACCATGAGAGACTAATCACCTCTCTAGGGTTTAGGGAGACCATAAACTTGCATACTTTTTCATGGTTTGATTAAGGATGTTTTTTGTGTGTGTTAAATATTGCTTCTTCTTACTTAATTAAATCTTAGGATTTTGTTTTGTTATTTGAGAAAGTGCAATTTGAGACTCCAAGCCGAGTAGAAGCACTTAGGCACTAATCAAGTCTGAGAGAGAAGATTAGTTGACTAAGGATTTAGTAATTGTTTAAGAAAATTGCGAATGCGTAATTGCTAAGAAATTTGAATTTGCATGACCAAACTAGGCACGACTTCACAACTTAGACAATTTATTTGTTACCACTACCAATCAGTTAATTTCTAAGCAAGAGAAATATACTCATTTGAAGACAACTCAAGCTCAGACTCTACATCATCTATACATTCTCTGCTTGACTTAGACATTCAAAAGAAAAAATCACACCAAAAAACTGCCTGCAAATCGAAAAAATTAAACAAAATCACATAAACAATAAAAAAAACGAAAGAAAAATAAAACGAAATAAACTAAATACCTTTAAATTGCTTGTTGTTGATGATTCTTCCTCTTCATCTCTCTTTTTTTCTTTCTTTTTTTTTGAAAGCTTGGCAGAAGCTACCAAGTTAAATTCTATTGATAAAATACAATTACATCCAATATCCAAAAACAACAACAAACACGCATTCATCACAACTACGAGTTATCTAACTCGCTGCATCAAACATCTAACTACAACAAAAAAAAACCAAAAACTGCCTAATTATAGACCGAAATGTTGTCATCCTTCATTACTTCAAACCAAGTTGTCGAGTTGTCCAGCCATCTTGGTAGAAGCTACCAAGTGCTTCTTCTAACGATTTCGACCGCATGAAAGAGTGATGAAGGCGCATTAGTTTTAGCTTGCAATTTTTCTCTCCGGCTAGGACTTAGGTGATGGTAGGTGACGAAAATGGACCGGGGTTGGAGTTGAGGCCGAGTCGGAGCAAAAGGCGGCTACTGGAAGAAATCGTGGTGCGATTTCCCTCCTCCATTCCTTCACGACAGAGGCAAAAGAGAGAAAAACGATGTTGCGTCGAAATGAGGAACAATTACTGAGAGAAACCGCACAGCGATTTCTCTCCCCTGCTTCCTTTGCAGTCCGGTTCTCTTTCTTGGGCTAAGGTGGCTGAAGCGAGCAGGCCGCAGGAACGAACAGGCAGAGGACAACCTTCTTCCTTTGCAGCTCGATGTTTTCTGTTTAATGTTTTATAAATTCATACTTCCTTTAATTTGGGTGTAATGGAGCGCCACTAGTAGCATATTTATTTCGTTTTTTCCTAATTAACTTCGAGCACAATCTTAGTTTGCCACAATTTGATTTTCCATAATAAACTCACTTCGATGAAATATCGTTAGTTATGTTCTTAATTCTATTGTTAAGAAAACCGGATCAACTTATAATAGGATAAAAAAACAAAATTTTATAATGTTTGATTCATCGAATGAATGGAGACACTTCCAAAATTTCAACGCCCTATCGCAGACCGTGCTTTTCTGATTTTTAATTGTTTTTATTCTATTTTATTATATATGATATTATCAGAAGACGAAGTCGATGGCAATTTTCTAGTCGTAATTTTAAATTAAATCTTGGAAATAATGTTGCTTAAATAAATATATTTCATATATTATTCTCAGTCTCCAATCGAAATCCGCTTTGACATTTTTGCACGTAATGAAGTTCATAATGCCGCCTTTGACAACATATAAAATATAAGAAAAAACAATTTCAAAGCAATGCATTAAAAAAAACATGCGACGTCAGAGAAAAAAAGTGAACAAATATTGTTGTTATTTGAACAAATGAAGTTCCAGAATAAGCAATAGAGAAGAGGTCACTTTGGAAAATTTTATGTTGACAATATTAACCATATTTTTCAAAACAATTTTAATAAAATTTAAAAGAAAAAAATAGAATTTTAAGAGCATTGTTGAACAAAAAAGAGGGTTTAACAATGAAATTTAATGCAATTGAGTATTGGTTGATGATGCAGTAATGATGATATCATGAATTTCACGTCATGGAAAATTTAACTAATTGATAAAATATTCCACAAATATCGTCGTACTTTTACAAGCATGGTATATGCTGTAGAGGTGGCAAGTCGGGTCGGTCGGGTGGGTTCGGGTCGGGTCGGGTTAGTTTGACCGTTTACAATAGTCGGGTTGGGATCGGGTCGGGTGAGGTCGGGTCGGGTTTCGGGTCATCATATGTCGACAACTTTCGAGTCATGGGTCGGGTCGGGCGAGGTAGGGTTTAAAAAAAATCTGGGTGGGTCTACCCGCCCGTGCCCGGATCCGCGAATCCCGGATCCACGGATCTATCACGGGTCGGGTTGGCCCCAAATCCCCCAAACCCGACTAAACTCATGCCCGTGTAGACCCGTGACCTAGATCCGCCCGTGCCCGACCCGTGGATCCGTGCAAAAATTCAAAAAAATACAAAAAATTCAGAAAAAAAAAATCAGAAAAATTCGGAAATATATATTAAAATAATGTGCAGTTTTAAATTCGAAAATTCGAAAAAAATAAAAAAATTCGAAAAAATTCAAAAAGTTGGACGGATCCGACCCGACCCGCCCGGGTTTATCACGGGTCGGGTTGGGGGTTTTGGGTTCGGACCCGTGCATACCCGCCCCGCCGTACCCGTGGACCCGTGGACCCGCCGTACCCGTGGATCCGTGGATCCGGACGGGTCGGATCCACGGGTACCCGACCTGCCCCGTTATTAAAACACTAGGGCGAGGTCAAGTCGGGTTTCAGGTCGGGTTGCATCGATCTTTTTCGGGTGACAAGTCGGGTCGGGCGAGATCGGGTCGGGTTTCAGGTCGGGCTGCATCGACAACTTTCGAGTCTTGGGTCGGGTCGAGTTCGGTTCGAGTTGCACCGATAACTTTCAAGTATTATTTTGAATTTTAAGTTCAATCTGACAAGATCAGGTCGCGTTATTGAATTGTATAAGTAAATCTTGACTTTCTCTGATGTTAATTTGTTAGTAAAATTAGATTATGATGTTGGCAAGATAGGATTAGATCAATTTACAGGTTGTATCAAGTCAAGTCGGGTCGGGTCGGGCTTGGGTCCTCATGTGTCGCACCATCTCGGGTTACGGGTCGTCTCGGGTCGGGTCGGGTTCGAGTAGTTTGACTTTATCAAAATATCGAGTAGGGTCGGGTTTAGATCGGGTCGGGTCGGGCAGGTTTCTCGAGTCGGGAGAGTTTCTCGGGTCGAGTTCTGCCACTCTATGTATGCATATTACAAAACATGTCTTCACATTTGGTTTGAAACTTAAAAAGTCTTTTCTTAGTAAAAGTTGGGAGGTTAGGCGAAATGTAATTCTTTGAATTACAAAAAAGAAATGAGAGAAAATATAAGGAACAAATAATCACGAATGAAAAGACACGAAACAAAAAACTAAGAATGAATTACAAAGCACAACACAAATAAAATCTAGATTTTGAGAAGATAGAAAGATTCTTCTCAATCGCTGCCGGGCTTCCAAGACCTTTACTGTTCATTGCGGCCTACACTGCTCGTCGCGACCTACCACCACATGTTGCTGCCTAACATAGCCCTTAGCGGCCTACCATCACCAGATGTCTTGGATACACCCCACTTACATGTTCCTTGTGGGCGAATACCGGCACCGCACGTATCTCCGGCGCTTATCGCCAAACCATCCCGTTCGGTTGTGCTTGTAGGGGTTCGCACCTCCTAATGGTCCCGTTGAATCTGTAAGGAGCCACTGCCCGTCTAGCTACATCTCCATTGGGTGTTGTAGATCGCAGATCTCCTTCAGTTAGGTTAAGAGTTTCGATTATTTTCTCACAATGGCGCCATGTAGACATGCAAAAATAGATGGTAGGAATAACTGTTTTATTCTTTAAATTGGTTCAAATTATACATTAAAATATTAACTGACAAAAAGATTATAACTACTATTATATCCTTATCATTTTATTTTAAAAAAATCTCAATAATATAGCGAACTATTTAATAACATAAATTTAAATCATTTAAGAAGATACATGATAGTATGCTTGTTCAACGAGTCGAGTACGAGCGAGCCAACACCAACTCACACTCAAGTCAGTAGAAATACGAGCCAAGATGACTCAAGCGATCAAGTCCCATCCGAATTATCATCCCAACTCGTATTCAGGTCGTGTTTTACTTGATCCATCTAGTGACTCAGTAATTTAGCTTGTTTTTGGTCATTTGATGATTATCTGGTGATATTATTGCTCGCATAATCCCATCTGGCAAAAATTACATAATATTTGTTAGAAAATACTAACCAAATTAATTATAAAAAATTAACACAACAATACATTAATTTACAATCCTAAAAGTCTCAAAGAATCATTGAATTACACAAATCTTAACTACGGGACAATTAAACAAGCCAGATTTTGAGTTAACGAGCGAGCCACCCTATACTCAAACTCAACTCAGATTTTGTACGAGGTAGTCGGCTCGAGCTGAATTTGCTTGAGTTGATGACGAGCTAATTATCGAGTGAGTTATAAGTAAATCACGAGTCACGAGCTTTTTGTCTAGTCTTATATTGAGAAAAATATTTGTCAGGTACGACGTTGGACCAAAAACTGATTTTGCACAAGGTCAATCCACAAAATCAGCACTCATAACCCACAAATTTACATCACTTGTTGCAATTAGAGGTCGTAAATTGGGTAATCAACCCTACTCTTGTTGTACCTATGCATAGTGAGGTACAAGACTTTTATGGAGGAGGTCTGAGGTTAGGGCTGCTAATGAACATGATGGTTCATGGACAAATGAACTGGATACTATTGAACATTTATGGAATGGACTATTTCTTGGTCTTGGTTGAAGTTCAGTGCAAGTCCAATTGATAAAATTGAACTGGACTAATTGTGGACAATTATGGACTAATTGCGAGCTCAGTTTGAGATTAAATGAAAATATGTTCAAACATCTCAATAAATCAACTAAGTTCTAACTCTCTTTTTCACAGAGAGATAACTAAGTTATTCGCACAAAGAAACCTAATTAAGTTATTCAATACAGTGATGAAATAGCTTTCATTTAAAGAGGACAGTGCATTGTGGTGTCCAGAGTCATGTCCATATGGTTAGCTCATGGACAAATAATGGATATTAATCGGTTATAAGATGAACTAAACATGAATTGGATATTAGTAGATAATTATGGATTTGGTTTGATCATGAACTTCAACTCCTCATCAGCGGACTTAGTTGGACATGGACTGTAATCCGTCCATTAGCAGCCCTATCTGAGGTTCAAGTTTCATTAGAAATTATTTTTAGAGAAATTTCAAATTTATTTTATATTTTATTTGTGAATGTGTGTTATAATTCTACAAATAATGAATTAAAAAAAAAAACCTATGCAAGTGGTGAAGTTGATGGTCTGGCTTTTCCCAATGCTTCCGGAGTTCCAGGAATCCAAGAGCCACATTTAACCAGACACGTTTGGCCTTAGCCCTTAGATTCACTAATCAGCTTATATTGCCACACTGCAGTGCAATTAATTTCACCTACAGCACGTGAAATTTTACATCAAACATTAAAAATAGATCACGGCGCGGTAGTCGGATGTACTTAATTAAGCCAGAGAAAAAAATGGAAAATACATGTACATAATTGGCGTTGAATCAATGAATGAATGAATTAATTAGTTGCCTCTGTCTCTGTGTGCTTTTCCCTTTTCTTTGATTTTGACCTGACCTTGTTTAGGTGGTCTCATTTTCCAAGGGGCACGCGTTTTTGTCTGGTATAACACCAATTAATTAATTAATTAATTAATTTCTCAACAGAAGACGACTCTAGCGCGCTTATTGGAGACCACAAATTGTCATGCACATCATATGACCTTTGTGTTCTGATTTCCAACCTTTTTCCCAGCAAGCATAAAACAATTTTGATACATCTAGTTCTATTATTTTTTTATTTTCTGAGACAACATTCATAGAACTTGCAAAATAAAAATCTCAAGTAAAAATTCCAATATTTTTATCAAAGGTTAGAAAACATTTCACTACACACCAGGCACAAAACAAACTGCCACATTTAATCTATGCAAAAAATAAAAGGTTAAGATTTAAATTGAGTTTTGATCAAAGGCCAAGATTGATTACCGCCGTGTCCCAATTGCGCAGCGGACACGAAGAGAACATTATACTATTTTTTAGATTTTGTGCTTATGCGTGAATTGACTTAGTATCATGAGTGTTTATAACAGCAAGAAGTCCAATATTCATTCTTTGTTTATTTCTTACTTCCAATAAATAATGAGAGGATACAAATTGATCCACATTCTATTTGTAATAGTTACCTGGTTATGGATCTCTGCAGCTTAGGAATTAAGTAAAAATGGAATAACATATATATAAGCTAGGCTCAGTAACGTCTGATTTAAAGTAGAGAATATAAACTGTACCAAATCGCGCCCGTGGCCTAATGGATAAGGCGTCTGACTTCTAATCAGGCGATTGTGGGTTCGAGTCCCACCGGGCGTGCTCATTTTTATTATAATTTTAATTAATTCACAATTTGGACTCGAGTTCGCCCCTAATTATCACCGGGCGATGCGAAAAATTTCTATTGGGATTAGTTTTTGTGACTAAAAAGTAAAAATTTCCGTGGACGAATCAGCTCAGGGTCTAACATGATAGAAGTATGAACTGGATTTCTCTTCGCATTTGGATCTAGTAATAACAACTTGCACATGACATTTATATACATTTCCAGAATTATATTTCTTGTCAGAAAACGGGCGAGTTGCAATTGTATAACTTTCAGGTTGTTTGCATGTCCCCCTTTTTTCATATCTTTATGGCTTTTTTTATTGCTAAGGTAAATTTCTTTGCTAAATCGTATCTCAGACATAGTAAACATGCTTTACAGATAACAACAGTTAACCTAAATTGTCAATGCTGGTTGTCAATTGAAAGTATTAATGCCGTGTTGATGAAATGACTGTTTTCATCTGTAACATGCATATATAGGTGCATTGCCGAATACTTCTAAATACTTCAAACATGAAATCACACACCAGCAAAAATTTAATATTTCTAACCGTACCAAATTATAATCTAGCAAGCATTTACCATTATAATTAGCATACCACTCAACGAAATTACTATGATCAATTTAAACACACAAAGGAGAAATTATATTGCAATTCCTATAGTACTTCAGTACATCAAGTAAAATAAATTCATAATAACAAGGCCCAAAATTGTATGTCTAAACCCACAGAGATACTTCTCTAGACTTCAGAAGGGCCTCATTGTCCCTGTTTTTCCTACCTACAAATTTACCAATTTGCATCCACTAGACCTTATCTTGCTTGTCAGCTGATACAAGAGGAAGCATCTCCATGAGCCCCCGTGGGGTCCGGGGTGTCTTTGGAGTGCTCGGGTTACCAGGTGCAGATTGCTGAGACAGAAGGTGCCGCACATACCCATAAAAGGTGCACTCAACAAGGGTTATAGCGCACCCAATTGCATTAATTGCAGATATGGGGTTGCGGAATATCATCCACGAGACAAGTACAGCAACTGCCACCTGCCACAAGAGAATAATCACACTTCTCGTGTTATAAATGAGTGTTTGGAAGTCAGAAAAGAGAGACTCTCATGTTATTTTAATCAAGTAAACAAAGCAGTCAAGATACATCAAGATGAAATTCAAGAATTGAAGATGATGTGATTATTGAGCAACTGGTTGTGGGGATAAGGAACTACCCAGTTCAGCAAATTCAAATCTGTCTGATTTTATTGGAGGAAATCAGAACACGGTATAGAAGATAGGTAAGTTTTTCATTCCAATGATTAATGTTGAATGAACAAAGGTCTTATGGGTGTTGTATGTATTGCATGTATGTATGGAATTTTAATTGGGGCCAGGAAGCAGAATCAGAGGGGCAATGATGAAGTGCAGATTACAAAGGTTTTGCTGAAAGTTTCTATTCATTCTCTGTTTCTTACATTCTTGTGCTATTATGTGTTTTTAAATCTTAGAAACTCGAAGGGAGATAGAGTAAAAAAGGGTGGATTGAAGAGAGAGGAATGCCAGTACCAGTTAGCTACATGCCAGTTAATGTGGTTTACGATTTTGCGAGCAAAGGGATATGTAGTCTGTATGGTTAGGTTGTAAGACTTTGTTTCAATAGTGAAACAGGTGGTTAATGCCACTCATTTTAAAAAAAATGATTACTGTACTTTTCAAAGCATATTGCTGTTACAAAAAAACAGTATAAGGATCATATCAAGCAATCCTAATGAACCGTTGTCAGAATATGACCAAGCATCTTTACCTTGAGGTTTCCGGCAACATTGAAAGTCACGGCCGTGGTAGAATGAATCACATAAAAGATGGAAAAGTTGAGGCAGAAAGCTGTAACTCCTGATCCAAATATTATTATCATAGCTGAAAGGATCTCTTCATGCGTATAAAACCAGTTTATAACGCCCCCACCTTCTAGAAGAATTGCTGGTACAGCTAATATCATGGTTGCAAACGGTGCCATGTAATACACTGTATTTATACTGTCCACAAATAATTAATTGGATAAGTATAGTAAGTAAAGTATAGGTGTTAGCACACATGGTATAATAGGTAGCCCCCTCTTCTCACCCGCCGCCTCGCATGCTACTGTGTAAAAGAAGAGTTAAAAGTTCTCTTTATCACCTCACTCAAATTTTCAGGTAATAACAAGAATAATTGCAAAGAAAGAGTTGTTATGGTACCAGTTCATACGAACTGCAGTTTTACAGAATTATCTGCAATAGGTCTCTCTCACAACGTCCTCT